>CAUYLG010051894.1:0-47743 GCA_963573385.1 Cacajao melanocephalus | reverse complement strand
CAGAACGCCTCAGGCTCTGCCGAGGTTCTCGAAATATGGACTGATTTTAATTGCTCTATGTCCTCAACGCTCAGGAGTTAAAAGCTCCTTGACGCACTGGGTGTGGTCAGACTGGGTGGCTCCTCATCTGCTATACTTCTGGTGCAGCTGCACCCTGATAAACTCAGAGTACTAGTTTAGCATGTCTTAGAAAGATCTCAAGTGCTGTTAAATGCTCAGAACACTAGTTTAGCATGTCTTAGAAGGATCTCAGGTGCTCTCCACCTGGCTATCTTAGGTACCCCTGCACCCTCCCCTTCACGCCCATAAGATCAATAAGATTATGCACATAATAAAAGTGTATGGAGCACAGAGCTGGGGCCAAGGCGGTTCCCATGCTTGCATTGGTCCCCTGGACTCATGCTGTACATTCTACTCTTGTGTCTCTGTCTTTATTTCCTTTTCTCAATCCTTTGTCACTGCCAGGACTAAGGGCACCCACGTATGGGGGTTGGGGCTGGTACCCAACACTTGACTATGACTTTTGTGGTCTTTCTAACAGCCACTTATCAGGGAAAATCACTGTTTGACAGTCAAGGAGCTACATTTTCTGATTTCATTAATTCGCTGATGGAAAGAAGTTAAGCTGATAAAATTATTTTAAGGACTATTAATTGTTTGAGTTTTGGTGTTCATTATATTTCTTAGAAAGTCAGAGAATAAACAGGAGATTTACTCTCAAGAGTTAAAAGAACTTAAAGTTTACATGATTTTTAAAAAGTTATTTTCTTAAAGGAAGGGTAAGTAAAATCTGACACTCTCCTTAGGTGTCATGAGTGAAAAGAAAAAAATTCTGACACTCTGAGAAAACATTATTTTGTGATTTCTCAGTGAGTACTGTGATGCCTTTTATTGTTGTACTGAGCCAAGCATAGAAAGTCAACATCAAGACAAAAGTATGCAAAATTGCAGGGTCTTTATTGCCGGCGGCGGCCACGGAGGACTTGCGTCTCTCCAACCTGTGGCCCTGAAAGGAGGGTGTCAAGACCTTTTATACCCGTACAACCACCTTGGGAGTGAGGGTGAGGAGCAGGGTTGGGGATGAGGGGCTTCAGACATTCCGAGGGCTAGTGGCTCCTCCTGGGCAGAGATGAGGGTGAGGGGCTCTGGACATTCCAAGGGCCAGGGGACTTTGGATATTCCGATTGTTACTTAAGTGGTTTACAGAAGTCAAGATAAGCATTAGTTTACACATTGTCTCAGTAGGGTGGAAATTACAGACCTTAGTTACTCATTACAAGTCACAGGGGCCAAGATGGCATGGGCTTGGACTGCTTGCCTGTCACATTAGGGGTTACAGACAGCAGTTTAAACAGAAAGCCAAGGTATGGTTGAGGTATGCAGTTTTTTTTTGTTTTTTGTTTTTTTCAAGATGGGGTTTCACCATGATGGCCAGGCTGGTCTTGAACTCCTGACCTCAGGTGATCCACCCACCTCAGCCTCCCAAAGTGCTGGGATTACAGGCATGAGCCACTGCGCCTGGCCAGGTATGCAGTTTTATGGGGCTTTTACCATGTCACATTATGACTTAGAAATAAGTTTCACTAATTTATAGTTACATGGTGATCAGTAAAATAAAGTTCACAAATAATAATGCTTATGTGATATTATAGATATTTAACACTTGTAATGAGTGAGGCAGTGTTTGACTCATTTAATACAACAGCCCTAAAAGGTAACTTTTATCATTTTCATTCTGAATGTGAAAGAAGAGTCTATGCGAAGTGTCTTAAGCGGTAGACCTCGAAACATAGCAGCTTAAAGCAACAGTTATGATCTCTCATAATTTCGTAAATAAGGAATTTAAGAAAAGCTTGGCTGGGTATTTCTGGGTCAAGGTCTCTCACAAGGTTGCATCAAGATGTTGGCAAGAGCTATGGCCACATGAAGGCATGAGTGGGGCTGGAGATCACCTTCCAAGTTGGTTCATTCACATGGCTGTTGGCAGGAGGCCCCAGTTCCTTACCACATGAGCCTCTTCAAAGGACTGCTTGGGGCTCCTCAAGACATGTCAGTTGGCTTTCCGCAGAGCAAGTGGTTCAAAAGAGATTAGGACAGAAGTAGCAATGTCTTAAAACCTAGCCTTGGAAATCTCATGGACATTTCCACCAGGTCCTGTTGTTTACACAAGTTGACTTGTGGAGAGGCCCATACAGGGATGTGAAAATCATTGACCATCTCAGAGGCTGATGAAGAGGGGCTTATAATATTTGCTTTTGCCAGAACTCTTAACAGTTAGCAAAAATAGCTCTTCTTTCTGTTATTCAAGACTTAAATAATCTTATCTGGAAACAAGGAAGGTATAAATTACTTTTCCAGGTTTCTTCCATCCATACGAGTATATAAAATCTGTTTGGCATTGTAGATTACCTTCTTACCCCTATTAAAACATTTCAGCATTCTTTACTGGAAAAATAATTTAAAGAGTTGCAGCATGTCACTGATCTTTGCATATATGCTTACTTTTATTTCCTTACTTAGGGTAATATTAAAATTTATTGTCTATTGCTTATTAGCCAGTCATCTGTCTTCAGCAATGGTATTTAAACCTTTATAAAAATAATGCCAAGGGCAAGACTAATGGAAACTGTGGCTTAATGAAAATGAACAGATTTTATATTTTATTTTATTTGCTTCATCCACATTGAGTCAGTGACATTGACTGCACTGTGAAAGCCAGTATTTTACAAATTCACAAAGTAGAAAATTGATCTCTCCTAGGATAGAAAATTCTTTCCCCTGCGTTTTGTTTTATAATGAGAAAATAAGAGATCACATCTCCTCATTGATCTTAGTGCTTTAAACAGGCTAATCTCATTTTCAGAATTGCATTATTTTGAACCAGCAGGAAAATTACATGGTAAATGACTCAATGTTATTCAAATCAACTAATATTATAGTAAAAATGCAGACATTGGAAATTGATTATTCATGAAATCCTAAAATGTTAGGTGAATTCCCCTCCATGTATGTGTGTCACTGTGGCCATCAGCATCGTGAATCTTGGATGCTTAGAAAAAGATACAAAGCAAAGAAACCTTTTGTCCAGTTTCAGCAACGTGACTAATGAAGATTCAGGCACAGAAAGTCTCCATTGCTTAAACTCACTGGGAAATGCATGAACAAAACAGTGCTTAGCATGGGGAGAGAAATGGAACTGAAATAATTCTCCCTATTGATTTGCTCTCTATTTTTGCCCTCTTCTCTTCCACTCTCTCCATGTTTACTTGAAGGAGGGCTGAAGAAGAAAAGAGAGAAAGGCAGGTATTAGGATTTGCTTTCCAAAAGGTGTTGTTTCTGCCCACCCACACGTACTTCGTTACAGACAGGTACTTCCAGAATTATGTTACATCTGCAAGGCCCTTACATACGCTTTGCTGGTTTAGTTCTTACCTCAGAAGGAATCATAGATATTCTGCTAGAATTATAGATATTGTTTTAGAATTATAGATATTATTCTTGGTCTAGAGTCATAAATATTCTGGGTCTAGGCCAGAGTGTCTCAGTTATCAAGCTCCTTCCCTGTTACCAATGTGCCAATCTGTTTTTTTGTTTCCTTCGCCCCTCTCCCTCCTTCCTACAGAGCTCTTGGCTCCCAGCATTCTGTTTGAGCATTTATTCCATTTTCTTATTGAGCTGGCTAGCTCTCATGGCCTGTGTGCTATAACTCATCCTTTCAGGTCAGAGCAGGGTTAAGTGTTCTATTTTTGACCTTGCTGTGACCTTCAGATCCATCACTTCCTTCCAGAGCCTTCTCTGTCTTGGCCAGCTGTCTCCTGCCTCGTCCTGGATCTTGCTATTCCCAGCTCTTGCCCCATCTGCTTATTCCGGCTCTCCCAGCGCCTCACTGCACAAACACTCCTCTCCTGCTGGCCTTCTCCTTCCTTGCAGGGACAGGAGAAAGTGGTAAAGGACACTCAGGAGTTCTACTCTAGAGATACTTAACCTCCTCAGTAGTGGGAGAGTGTCCCAAAATCTGTTAGAAAAATTGGAATGTCATTCTTAGCTCCTTACCCTCAGGCCTTTCCTTTTTCTCCTGCCTTGCGTCTTAAATTCAGCTATAGAAAAATGAATGATATTTTCAGCTTTTAATTAATGTCACTGTCAGATTGTTTCAGATCATAAGGATTAAGAGGCTCTCATTTCCAGAACCTTATTTCTCCAACTCATTTGAGCTATGCTACGTCCCAGTGGACTGAAGCAGGGTCAGGCTCAGTTTGCTTTCTTAGTCCTCTAATTATCTTACCCTTGGGGTCTTTGGAAATATTGCCAACATAATTTTTCCTTTCAGGCTGTATAATTATAGTTACTGGGACAGAGGGAGTAGGAGAATAGAGTACATGAGTATTCCCTGTACATTCACTAGACTAATTACAGTGTAGCATGATGTATCATTGTTGAATACATCTCTCTAAGCAGCTCTGATACTGTGTGTTGGCAATGGGAAGATAGTAAACATTCGGCTTGTTGGTTGGAAATAGTTGTCATCAGCAGATATAAAACTGAGTACACGGAAAAAAATGATAATTCCGTTAAGTTATATTAAACTTCAAGTTTTAATTTTTTCATCTATTTAGGTCTTTTTGAAGCAACCCCTAGATATAAAACCATGTCTGGTGCTAATGAGGGTTGACAGAGTTTTCAGATAGGGCTCTTTTCAGGCTTTGTAATCTTACATTATGCAGGAGGAGAAATAACCCATGGAGCCTAAGTGCAGTATGACTGGTACAGAAGATATGGACCCTGCCTTCCAAGGGTTTAAAGATTGCTTGAGTAATTTAATATAGGCAAGGGCCTCTTAGCAAGATGGCCTGTGTGGCAGATATTTAAGATGGTGAACTGTTTCACCTCCACTCCATCAGGCGTGGCTTGTTTGGATGCCGATCTAAAGGGAGCATGCTTAACCATGGGTAGAGTTAGGTAAAACTTTTCCTTATTTTCTCTGGAAGTTTTCTCCACATACCTAGGGAAACGGAAGTGGAACCTGTTGCTATGAAAGGGTTTCAACACCATCACAGCTATGCGGGGCCGATGATTTCAAGATTCTTCTTGCTATAGCTTTTCAGAGAATAATATGCTTCTCGAGAGGGTTGATAGACCTAATGTGAGCGACCAGAGGGAAAGAGAGAAAGTATCTTGTGAAGCCATGAAAGTTTTCCAGTTGATTTATATGTAAAAAATTCAGGTCACTGAAAAGACAAAGAGAAGAGTTATCAATGCAGATCCTTACTGTGTTTTTCTTCTTACTTTATGCCTCTGTATATATCCTGCTGTGTGTTGAAAGACATGAGGGACTAATTTCAGGGGCTTTATGAATTCCATGAGAGAGCCCCAAGGATGGGGCAGACTTGACTGTGGTCAATGAAATAGTTTTGTTTTGATCACGCTATACAGTTTGCCTTATCCTTTGGGATACCGTCATTGCTAAAAGATACGTGCATTTGTTGTAGACTCACCTAAAATCCATTGTGTGGCCTCACAGGAGCTGACTGGATGAGGCTATTATTGGAGTTTCTTTATATATTCTTTTTATTTTTTATTTATTTATTTTTTAAAGACGGGGTTTCACCATGTTGGTCAGGCTGGTCTTGAACTCCCGACCTCAGGTGATCCGCCTGCCTTGGCCTCCAAAGTGCTTGGATTACAGGCATGAGCCACCACGCCCGGCTGTATATTCTGATATATTACAAAAGCGAATCTTGCTAATATTTTATCTGCATTATTCATTGAGAACAAGTATTCTGAGAAAAAACCATCCAAGGCTAGATTGAGGATATATATTTCTTAAGATGCTTTTCATTCAAAGTAATTATTTAAAATATGCCATTTTAATGAACTTACTACATAGCTTCTTCCTGTTAATTCAACTCCTGCTTAAAAAAAAAATTCAACTCCTGCTTAGTTTGAACTTTATGTGTCATTTCAGAAAAAATCCTCTGGAATCAAATTAACTGTGGCAAAAATAACATATTTTTCTCATGCCAATAGCAATCAGCTTAAACTGAGTTGGGCAGATATTAGTTTAATCATAAGTTACAGCAAACTGACACTTCTTTAGTAAGGAAGAGGCTCAAACTTTTAGACTAGGAGGAAAAGCAAATTGTACTGAAAACCACCAGGCATAGCCGTAGGGCTACAAGCTGGTTCCCCCTGCATTCTTTGGCCATAATTCTTCCAATACCAGTATCAAAAATCCCTGAATCAAAAACTTCTTATCACCTAGTCAGCAGTGACTCTTTGTTCACTTGGAAAATTATATCTGCATAGATTAAGGAACAATATTGTTAAAAATCAAAGTAAGATAGAATCCTTTTTAGAACTATTTAGAACTTTTTAGAAGTATCTGTTTTGAAAGTGTGAGCTTTCAAACTCAGTTGTTTAATGTTGGTTTCCCCCGACCCCCATCATACCTCCTGCTCCACAGAGCTTAACGGTGCCTCTTTTTGAACACTCCAGCTATCATTTGACTTGTCTACACTGAAGAGTTCTGTATTCCTATCTTTTCTTTCCCTCACTCTCTCTCTTGCTGTCTCTCTTATGCTTTCTAATTCTATTTGAAGGTTTTGCTTGGGCAGCAGATTTGAGGACTCAGAGAAAAACATGAATTTGACCTTCAGATTTCCAGGATTATGCCATTCAGTCACGATGCTGCAACATTAGTTAGTAAGTGTGCGGGTAGCCAGGGGTTATATCTTAAAGGGTGTTGTATGATGTTGAGAAGTTTAAACTTGTTTTTTTCTTAATGACAGTAGGGAACCATTGAATGCTTTTGGTAGAATCAATCAAGTTACTTTTGTACCTCTGCTTTTCTTTAATATGGATTTAATTTGTCAGTCTCACACTTTTTTTATTCCCTGACAGTATTTACTTACAAATAATAAATACATAACCAATTCTTCAAAAAGAAGTGTCACAGTGAAACTACATTTGAATTATACCTAAGCAAATAGAGCAATCCCCTCAGATATTCAGGAATGCTTTCATTACTTTCTAGTGATGGTGGCAAAAAATGGAATAATTTTTTTCCATCGTGATCAAAATTTTTAGTTGCTCGTCCTGTGAGCCTAAATGCATTAAGAGTGCTTGCTGGCTACCTATTGGGAACACGTTGTAGATTGATTAATGTTTTTCAAAGTGTTTTTTTTTTTTAAGAGACAGGATCCTGCTCCGTTACCAAGGCTGAAGTCCTGTGGTGTGATCATAGCTCACTGTAGCCTCCAACTCCTGGGCTCAGGTGCTCATACTGCCTCTGCCTCCTAAGTGGCTGGGCCTACAGGTGCGTGCCACCACACCATTTCTTATTTTTTATTTTTATTTTTTGTAGAGATGAGGTCTTGCTGTGTTGACCAGGTGGGTCTTGAACTCCTGGCCTCTGAAAGTCCTCCTGCTTTGGCTTCCCAAAGTACTGGGATTACAGGCATGAGCCACCACACCTGGGTGGTTGTTGTTTTTTACTAAGCAAGTAACTAAGTATAGTTAGAATCATTGTTTTATTACAGGTAACATATCCTTGGCCAGATAACATTTTAGAAAACTCTTTTCATAATGATGAAATAATCTCATGGTTGTGTCAAACTGTCTAGCTAATTGGATTTAAAACATTATCAGGCAGTTATCATTACTTTGAGATTTTTAATTTTTCTTAATGAAACAATGCAAAGGCCATTGATACATTTTTTGATTTTTATAACCTTGTGTGGTGTTTAGTTTATATTGGCATTCTATTAAGATTTATCATGTTTGTGTGCTACTTACTGCAAGAATTATTTGAGACACTTTATTTTGTTTTTGCTTTTTAAAAACATTTTTCATTGACAAAAGTGGTATATATCTGTGTTGTACAACATGATATTTTGAACATATATACAATGTGGAGTGGCTGAATCAAGCTAATTGATATGTGCATTATCTCATATTTTTATTTGCACTGAGAACACTTAAAATCTGCATTTTAAAGCAATTTAAAATATATACTACATTGTTTAGTGTAGTTGCCAGGTTGTACAGTAGACCTCTTCAACTTATTTCTCCTAACAGAACTTTTGTGTCCTTTGACTAATATTTCCTCAACACTTCATCCTACTACCAGCCCATTCTACACTCTGCTTCTATGATTTTGACATTTTAAGATTCCACCTGTAAATGTGATCATGTGGTCTTTGTCTTTCTGTGCCCAGCTTGTTTCACATAATATAATCTCCTCCAGGTTCATCTATGTTATTGCAAATGACAGGATTTCCTCCGTTTTTTAAGGCTGTAGTATTCTGTTGTGTATATATACCATTCGTCCATTTATCCATTCCTCCTATGACAGACACTTAAGTTGATTCCATATCTTAGTGATTGGGAATAATGCTGCAATGGACATGGGAGTGCAGGTTTCTCTTTTAGATCTTGATTTCATTTCCTTTGGATATATACCCAGTAGTGGGATTGCTGAATCATATGACAGTTCTATTGTTACTTTTTTGAGGAACCTCCATGCTGTTGACCATAATGGCTAATTTACATTCTCTGGCTGCCACTTGGAACACTTCTATAGTCAGGGGAATATAACCTCCCAGAGAAAAACAACCCCCACAAACTGTGAGCTCGTAACTAAATGTTAAGAACCATCTCAGAAAAACCAGAAAAGAGAGCAAGCAGACCCCACAGGTGGCAAAATTAATGCTTCCAGAACTAGATACAACAGATTAATATGAAAGAAACCCATAAGCATTTAAAAAATGATTACAGATTACAGAAAGAATGGAAGCCATAGCAAAATAACTGAACACTAGGAATAAAGAATAGGCCATTTGAAGTAGATGCAAATACAATTTTTAAATAAAAGAGGGGATGATATGATTACTTCCAGATGAATTAAGAATGGATTAAAAATGGAAGGTAAACCTGAGAAATATCACCCAGTTTTCAGAAGAGGATAAATTGATGGAAAATATGAATGAGTGGTTAAGAGATACAGTCACTGGAATGAGGCCTAACGTAAGTCTAATAAGAAATCCAGAAAAAGAGAATAAACATGAAGATGTAGGATAAAATTTAAAAAGGCAATGAATAAAAATGTTCTAGAGACCGGGCTTGGTGGCTCACACCTGTAATCCCAGCACTTTGGGAGGCCGAAGCGGGTGGATCACTTGAGGTCGGGAGTTCAAAACCAGCCTGACAAGCAAGTGAAACCCCATCTCTATTTTTTATTAAAAAAAAAAACTGTTCTGGAAATAAAAAGACACAAATCCTAGGATGGAGGAAACATGCACAGTTGCAAACATTTTAATGAGGCTGCAGAACTTTTAGTTAGCATCTGGGGAAACCAACTTTCTCATATGCCATTTGTGGAGAGTCCTTTGGTAATATATATTAAAAATGTGCAAGCTGTTTAACCCAGAATTTCTGCTTCTGGTAATTTATCCCCAATAAATATTCAGTTCAATTCCCAAAATTTTTTTTTATTGATTTTTTTTTATTCAAACATCGCCTTTCCTAGGACCAAAGTTTTATATATATTAATGATGTTGATCTCAGCATTGTATAATAATGAAATATTGGAAACAGTTTAAAAAACCCATCATTATCAAAAACTGCAATCCAGAAGACAATGGAATGATGTCTTTCAACTGCTGGGGGAAGAAACCCTTTCAACTCAGAATATTATCCTCAGCGAGAATGCTCTTTCAAAAATGAAGAGAAAAGAAAGACATTTTTCAGACAACCAAAAACAGAAGGAATTCTTTACTAACATACCTGTATACTACAAGAAATGCTCAGGGACATTCCTTAGGTGGAAGGAATATGATACCAGACAGAAACTTGTTATCTACACAAAGAAATGAAGATCTCCAGAAATGGTTGAAATGGAGGTAACTATAAAAGACTTTTTCTGGCCGGGCGCGGTGGCTCACGCCTGTAATCCTAGCACTTTGGGAGGCCTAGGTGGGTGGATCACCTGAGGTCAGGAGTTCAAGACCAGCCTGGGCATCATGGTGAAACCTCATCTTTTTTTGAAAAAAAAATTTTTTTAATTTAAAAAAAAGAGTTTTTCTTATTTTTAATTACTCTAAACGTTAAATGATTGCTGAAAGAAGAAATTATAGCAATGTATATTGAATTTAGAGTTTATACAAAGTAAAATGTATGCAACAAAAATGTAAATATTCTAAATATACCAATTAAAAGACAGAGATTGTCAGATCACTTTAAAAAGCTGAGAAGAGGGCCAGGCACGATGGCTCATGCCTGTAATTCCAGCACTTTGGGAGGCTGAGGCAGGCAGATCACTTAAGCCCAGGAGTTCAAGACAAGCCTGGGCAACATAGTGAGACCCTGTCTCTACAAAAATTAGCCAGGCCTGGTGGTATGCACCTGTAGTCCCAGCTACCTGGAGGCTGAGGCAGGAGGATCACTTGAGCCTGTGGGGAGTAGAGGTTGCAGTCAGCTAGGATCATGCCACTGCCCTCCAGACTGGGCAATAGAGCAAGACCCTGTCTCATAAAAAAAAAAAAGAAAAGAAAAGAAAAGAAAAAGGAAAAAGAAAGAAAGGCTTAGAAGAGAGGAATTAGAAATATACTTGTATTAGGGTTCTCTAGAGGGACAGAACTAGAGGGATAGATGTGTACGTGAAAGGGAGTTTATTAGAAGAATTGACTCACGTGATCACAAGGTGAAGTCCCACAGTAGGCCGTCTGCAAGCTGAGAAGCCAGGAAGCCAGTTTGAGTCTCCAAATCTCAAAAGTAGGGAAGCCAATAGTGCAGCCTTCAGTCTGTGGCTGAAGGCCCAAGAGTCCCTGGCAAATCACTGGTGTAAGTCCCAGAGTCCTAAAGCTGAAGAATGTAGAGTCTGATGTTCAAGGGCAGGAAGCATCCAGCACAGGAGAAAGATACAGGCCAGAAGACTGAGGCAGTCTAGTCTTTCCATGTTTTTCTGCCTGCTTTTATTCTTGTCCTGCTGGCAACTGATTAGATTTTGCCCATGCTGGCAGCTTATTAGATTGTGCCCACCCAGATTCAGGGTGGGTCTGCTTTTCCCAGTCCACTGACTCAAATGTTAATCTCCGTTGGCAACACCCTCACAGACATACCTAAAACCAACACTGCATCCTTCAATCCAGTCACGTTGACCCTCAATACTAACCATTGCTATACTGTTACATGTGATACGAGTTTATGTATATAAGGATGTTGATCTCAGCATTGTATAATAATGAAATATTGGAAACAGTTAAAAAAACCCCATCAATATACAATATTAACCATTACAATACTGTTATAAGATTCTTACATTACATGTGAAACAGTATAATAGTATTTGAATGTAGACTATAATTCATGAAGTATGTTGTAAATATAGGGCAACCACTGAAATTTAAAGGAAATATAAATTAAAAGCCAACAATGGAGATAAAATGGAATTATGAATATATTCAGTCACACTGTGAGCATCCTAAATCTGAAAATACAAATCTGAAATACTCCAAAATCTGAAACTTTTTGAGTACCAACATGATACTCAAAGGAAATGCTCACTGAAGCATTTTGGAGTTTGGATTTTTGGATTTGAGATACTCAACTGGTAAATATAATGCAAATATTCCAAAATCTGAAAAAATTTGAAATTTGAAACACTTCTGATTTCAAGCATTTTGGATAAGGGATTCTCAACCTGTAACTCTAAATCAGAAAGACCAAAAGAAAAAAAGAATAGATGGGATAAATAGGAAACAATTGGCAAGATGGTGGGTTTTAATCCAACCATATCAATAATTTTATTAAGCGTAAATGTTCTAGGTGGGTAGAGTGGCATGCATCTGTAGTCTCAGCCAGTTGGAAGAGTGAGTGAGGATCACTGCACCCAGGAGTTTGAGACCAGCCAGGGCAACATAGTGAGATCCTGTCTCTGAAAAAAAATTAAAATTAAAAACATAAATATTCTAAACATACCAATTAAAACATGGAGATTGTCAGATCAGTTAAAAAAAACAAGAGCCAATATATGCTGTCTATAAGAAAGCTACTTTATTTATAAACGCATAGTTAGGTTAAAAGTCATTCCTGTTGTTACCTGGTGTATTAATTAAAAGCATTTCCTAATATGCGCTTTATACAATTCTTTTAACCCAAGAGACTCTGTTCTTGGTCACATTTTGGACTGCAAACTGAAGCAAAGAAGGCATTTAAAAATCCAGTCTACACAAAGTAGTCGTCTCGTTTGTTTCTTCTATCATGGGGTTGCTGTTACTTGTTTAAACTTTCTTCTTTTATCACAAGGTGCACACTGAGCGTTAAGAGGTCCTTTGAAGGCTTTCTGACCCTTGTTGATTCACTTTGGCCTCCCTCTTGGCACAGTCTGTCATAGGCTTTTCCTTGTAATTTAATATCACCTCCAGTTTGCATTAGCTTTTTTCCAGTTCCAGTTTTTAGAATGTTTTGGGTGGTATGTTATCTTTCTGTAAAAGCATGGCCATTGATTTTTTACTGCTTTAAGTCTCTGGGGAAGTTGGTAGTTTTCCTTTTTTTCTTTTTTCAACACCAACCTGTAACCAATCTAGTTGCTAAGTTGGTAGTTTTCAAAGGGGTAATGTATCTGTTTTCCCAAGAGGATTCTTAAATGCACACACTATTTCCCAGTGCTCTTTTGGAATATCTTTTTCCTTTTAGCTATGAGTATCTTTAACAGGCCAGAACTGTTGCTTTCAAAGATGCAAAGCCTATAAACCAGTTAAAAAGGGCAACCATGGCTAAAATTTTGCAGAGGCAAAATTTAGTTGGAAAAGAGTTCTTCATTATCACGCAAGCACTGCCTGTCAGAGTTGTCGTTAATTCACGTGTCTTTGTCTTCCACGTCAACTATCTTTAACTATTAAGTATATTACAGAAAGAGAAATTTTAATTTGCATTTTGTGAGGTTTTTTTTAACTTTTATTTTAATTTCAGGGGCACATGTGCAGGATGTGCAGGTCTGTTACACAGGTAAACGTGTGTCATGGATGTTTGTTGTACAGATTATTATTTCATCACTCAGGTCTTAAGCCTAGTATCCATTAGTTATGGACTAATGTTGGAGTTATAGACTAATGACAGAGTTATAGCAATCCCAGGGAGGGCAGATTGTACCAATGTCATCACTCTCTACTTCTTCTTTCCTTTCTGGTTGTATGGGCCATGAGTACGTCCTAATGGTGTTGCTGTGTCCACAGCTATGGCGTTCAGTATTGTCATGCAATTCAACATTAGAACGTATAATGAGGATACACAGGGAAGGGGAATGGTTCCAGAGCTTAGATGATTTCTAGGGGAGATTAGGTGACTTGGAACATGACCTGTAAAGCAAAAAGTATATAGAGGTTGAAAATTTTGTTACTTAAATATATACTGAGTTATCCTTACTTAGTATGCCTTGTAAAACTAAGGAGAATCTGAAGTGCTAATGAGGTTAAAGAATCAAACATACAGTTATCTTGCTTTGTTGCTGTGTGGGCACGCACACACACGCATAGACACACACATTCATTTTTCAATGTGTAGCCAATCAAGTATTGGGTATGGGTGCTTCTCTCCTGACATACTGGCCCAATTCAGGTTCTTAGAGCCAAATGAGTCAGTTTTAAATGAGTAGAGAGAGAGAGATCAGAGGTTTAGAGAATGGAAAGAAAAGAGGATTCTTAAGCCTCAGGTTCTTAATAGCAGAAGAGATTAGGCTCTAGATGCTGCCTAGAGTCATGTAAATAGATGGCAATAAAATGTGATTATAGCAGTCTTGGGTTTTAAAGAAATGACAGCTTGAAAACAACTTTCCTCATTCATTAGCGTGTAAATGCTAATAAAACCCCTTGGCAGGCTGCCCAGCACACCTGAGGATAGGTGCCCTGTGAGAGTCTGGCTGTGGGGCTGTGGACTCTGTCTAAAAGTAGTTTAAAAGAAAATATATTCTGGGGGCTAACTGTACTGAGGTGATTGCATCAGTTGCAGGTTCCCAGTTCCATACCTATGCTCTGTGATTCAGTATATCTTGTACAGTCATTCTGATGTATGGTGAGATTTGGGAACTGCTTGCCAACTTAGAATATCCTCACATGACACACATACTACGGAAGAAGTACTCTTACACAGGAACTTTTGATTACTCTGTGTCTGAATATTTTACAAATTCATTTCTTCAGCAAGTATTTATCAAATGCCTACTCTGTGCCAGATACTGAGCTAGGCATGGAGTTATAACAGTAAACAAGATTGATTAAACAAGATTGGTTTTTCTTCATGAAATGGAGAGGTAAGAAGTCAACAAATGAATAATTATGGTAAGAACGAAGAAGATAAGATAATGGAGCATGATGGAGGGAGGAGCAGTTAGTGTTTAAAAATAAAATGATGGTGAGAGAAGGTTTTTTTTTTTTTTGACAAGGCAGCATTTAAACTAAGACTGGGATTTAAAGTAATCGGATATATGAACAACATCTTAAGCGGCATAGAAAACATGTACAAAGGCACTGAGGCAGGATTAGCCTGATGTGCTTCAGGAAACACAAAGGCTGGAGTGGTTGGAGCCCAGCAAGCCAGGGGAAGGGAAGGTGTGAGATGAGGAAGGTAGCATCAGATTAGGTAAACCCTTGAGGAACATAGTGGGGATTGACAGGGACATCAGAAGCTTATGTGGCAAAAGGAGTCTGGAGGTGACAGGAGAAGCCTACTTTGAGACATGAATTTGGGAGTCATTAGCATTTTGATGGAAGACTACCAGAATGGGTAGACTAATGTAGGGAGAGGCTTAGTACAGAAACAAGGATAAAAAATATTAATTATTTTAAAGTAATCATTACGTATTGAAATATTTGGGATCTGTTGGGTTAAATAAAAAATATTATTAAAATCTCACCTGCTTTTCTTTACATTTTTAAGACGTGGCTATCAGAAAATTTGAAATGACATGTGTGGGTAGCATTGTATTTCTATTGCAGAGTTTGCAACATGGAGGTCATTGGAAAACTTGGTAAGAGTAGACTGCCTGGGATTAAGTAATAACTAGCAAATTGTTTATACCCTGATGAGACTAAACCATCATTATAATATTGTTTTGTCTAAAATTAAATAAACTCACCACTAAAATTTTTCCTAGACTTGTTGATATGTAAGTGATTTAATAAGTTCACATAAGTTGACTATGTAATATATCATATAATATGTTAAATTTTAATTTAAATAGGATTTAAATTAAATCTTTTGAAATCAATTCTCAAATGTGTTTTTTACATTTTTTAACCTGTATTTTTTTCCTTTTATTAGTTTTTAAGTTTTTATTTAAATTTTTTTTTTTCATATCTGGGCAGGAAACTTCATGGTGTTATGGTCAACTTGCCGCACAACCGTGTTCAAATCTGTCACCAACAGGTTTATTAAAAACCTGGCCTGCTCGGGGATTTGTGCCAGCCTGGTCTGTGTGCCCTTTGACATCGTCCTCAGCACCAGTCCTCACTGTTGCTGGTGGATCTACACCATGCTCTTCTGCAAGGTCGTCAAATTTTTGCACAAAGTGTTCTGCTCTGTGACCATCCTCAGCTTCCCTGCTATTGCTTTGGACAGGTAAGATCAGGTAATAAGGAGCTAACTTTTTTTTTTTAAGTTGTATTAAAATACTGGCATCATGAAGCAAATGTTGAGTAGTCAGTGTTCCGAATACTGGTTTTTAGTCTGCTTGTGATCAGCAGAAAGGGAATAAATGTCCAAAACAGATGCCTCACAAAGGATAGGTTGATTTAGCAACAGCCTTGGAAAATAGAACCATTGAGAGAAGACCTGGGGGTGGGAGTTCCTTGGTGAGGACACTGGGGAGAGCTGCGAGAGATCATGGGGTCACTTCAGCTTGGTTGCAATTGGTGGTATTTGTGTTGCAATTTGCAGTATATTGTTCATCTGATTGATAACTCTGCAATTAGGGGTTTTTGATGCAGTGTGGAACATCTCTGAAAGAACAAGGGAATGATTCAGTGGTTATTTAACAAATGATTAGATGGTCTATTTGGATCTGGCCAGGTAACACCAGAATTCTTCCGGAGGATTTATTTCCAAGGCTTCATATTGCAGTGGTGATTGTTTTCTCTTCCCATCCTCTTTGAAAGGATGTTCATTTGGAAGTGAACCTTACATCTTAGTTACTACCATTCTATGTAATTTGATCAGTTTTATCAAAGTTGTGTGAAGATCTCATAATCAACAAATTCCTGCCTTTGTCCTTTTTAGCTAGTGCTTCATGAATATAGTTTAGATAATATATTCTAGAGAATTGAATTAAGTAAACAAACAAGAATTGAAAAGTATTTTATGTACGTGAATACTTCTGATTTCAAGATTAACAGAGAGGAAACATTACTGAAGGGAAAGTGCTGGCTATTCTGACTTTAAATCTTATGTTAAAATTTAACAACATTTTAGATTAATTTGAAAATTTAGAGCTCTTTGTCCATTCAAAACGTAGTACCTTAATGACCTGTGAGGGTATTGATTGTAGAACACACCTATAGAGTCATTTCAGCCTCTCAGGCCAAGGACCTTGATTTCTTCAGCTGCCTGATGCCATCAGCAGGGAGGGACGCAGAGTCACACGAAGCCCCCAGCATACTGGGAGAAGTCATTGTGGTTGTGATTAAGAGAATGGATGCTAGAACTAGAAGCCTGGCTTTGAGTCCTGCCTATACAGCTTTCTAGCTGAATGGCTTTGGGTAAAGCTGCTTAAACTTTCTGAGCCTCAGATTCCAGAGCAGTAGAAAGGATTAAGTGATTTATTTATGGCCTGTTATAGGATGGGCTGCACCAATATTTGCCTCTCTTTGTCAGGCTTCCCTTCTAATGGCACATTCTTCCTTAGATACGTTGTCTGCAATCATGTTACCATCAGATCTTCTGGGAGCCACTCCAGCTCTTTAGAAAGGACTGGAATCTCACCATTCATGGGAGCCAAACAAGGCAGGTGATGAAGTCAAGCGACAATGGGCCAGGTTGCAATTGTGGCACGTGAAGCGTGTGTCCGCGTTCCTGTTCATGGGGATCAGCCGCTGTTCATGGGGATCAGCAGTTGTAATAATTGCTTTGTAAGAATCTAAACTCAGTGGGCAGGACTTTTTTCTTTCTTTAGAAGAGCAATTAAAAATATCTAGAATTTCATTATTTAAAAATGTTGGCAATTAGTTTTTTTCCAAAAAGTATTATGTGGTCATCCAAATCCCTTCAGAAAGATGAATGTGTGCCCTGAGATGCCAATTTGCCACGCCTGCTTTATGGTGACGTTGCATGTCTCTTCCATTGCTTTTCGAATATCTGGAAAGTGCTATTAATTCCCAAGGCTTTATTTCCAAGGAGTGGAAGACAAGAGTGAAATCAGAGTCCTTTCTCAAGTGTATTTCTGGTGGGTGCGCTAGTGCGTTTTATGTTGGACCGTTTTGTGTTCAGTGTCCTTCTGAATGCCCCCGAGAGTACCTGCTCTGGTAAAGTCTTAAGTCTTCAGTTTGATATTCTGGACTGAGCTATAATTTACATATTATAAAATTTACTTATTTAAAGTATACAAGTCAATGAATTTTAATATATTTATAGAGTTGTACGGTCATTGTCACAATATAATTTTAAAACATTTCTATTACCTCACAAAGAAGCTCACAGTCACTCCTCATGCCCATCCCCAGACCTAAGCAACCATGAATCTACTTTCTATTTCTGTGTTTGTTTTTTGGACATTACACTGTAAGTCGAGTCATGCAATGTGTGTTCTTTTGTGTCTGGCATCTTTCACTTAGTATGTTTTCAAAGTTCATGTTACAGAATGTAACAGTACTTCATTTATTTTTATGGCCAAATAATATATTCATTCAATTTTAGGAAGATACCCAATTTGTTTCTCCATTTATCAGTTGATGGATATTTAGGTTGTTTCTACTTTTTGGATATTGTGAGTAATGCTGCTATGAATCCTGAAAGTTTTTTTTTTTTTTAAATAAGATTCAATAAGAAGGAATCCATTATTCTGAAGAGTTTGCTGTTATACCTGGGAGCAATGCAATAATCCCTGTGGGCTATTTCTGGGCCCTTGGTCTTAGACAAAGAGATACGAAAACAGTAAGAAAGTCTCATTTTCTTTTCAGCGGAAAAACTATTATAATTTTACCATAATTTTAAAAAGTTAAACAAGTCCTTTCAGTAGAAAAACAGGGCTGGTAAATTCCTGTTATTCACAGATACAAATTACTCGCACACATCAGCATGTGCACCTGAAGAAGAAAATACAATCTTTTCTCTCACTTCTTTCAAAGCTATTCGTTTCATGGCACTAAGTCAGCAAGTTAATTGGGAGGTCATCTACACTTTTTGCATCACCTTTTAGAGATGTACACACTAAGGAAATGATTTATAGTGAGGCTGTGTGCTTATGTTGCAGTCTGTTCTTCAACACATAGCGGGACTGGAAATTAACGTAAGCCTGGGTTTGTTACATGTCAGTGAGCAAATGGAAGTCAGAGCCAGTGAACTCCTAAGTATGTATTCACGTGTAGGGGTGGGGCCATCACATATTTACTGTATTGTGATTAGAAAACTATGTTCAGGCTGGGTGCGGTGGCTCATGCCTGTAATCCCAGCACATTGAGAGGCCGAGGCAGGTGGATCATGAGGTCAGGACTTCGAGACCAGCCTGGCCAAGATGGTGAAACCTTGTCTCTACTAACAAAACAAAAATTAGCCAGGTGCGGTGGTGGGTGCCTGTAGTCCCAGCTACTTGGGAGGCTGAGGCAGGAGAATTGCTTAAACCCAGGATGCAGAGATTGCAGTAAGCCGAGATCATGCCACTGCACTCTAGCCTGGGCAGCATGCATCATGTATGCACTTCTTTCTCTTTTTTCCCCCTCCCAGAAAGAAATCTAGAATATATCTTACCATGCTCCCTCCTTTCCTGATTGTCCATGGTCACTATTGTCTTTGCATCTCTCAGCCTGGAATGTTCCCCTTCAGCTGGTCTCCCTGCCGGACTCCACTGCAGTGCCTACTTCTCTTGCTATTTTCCCAGGTGGCTTTAGGTTGCTGCCTGTACCTCTTTTGTGCCTGTCTCTAGTAGAGCTGTCATCTCCTTGTTGGTAATTGTTAGTGTGTGCATCTTTGTCCCTGTTGAATTTAGAGAGCTCCCTCTGTCTTTTCATTCTTATAACCCAGTGCCTGGCACAGAACCTGGTGCATAGGTGGTGCTCAGAAGTACCTGTTACAGGAGCCTGGGCATGGTGGCTCACATCTGTAATCCAAGCACTTTGGGAGGTCAAGGTGGGTGGATCAACTGAGAGGTCAGGAGTTTGAGACGAGCCTGACCAATATGGCGAAACTCTGTTTCTACTAAAAATACAAAAATTAGCCAGGCTTGGTGGTGCCTGCCTGTAATCCCAGATACTTGGGAGGCCAAGGTAGGAGAATGGCTTGAACTACTCTGAGGTGAATGGCTTGAACCAGGCAGAGGCTGCAGTGAGCCTGCATTGTGCCACTGCACTCGAGCCTGGGCGATAGGGTGAGACTCCATCACACACACACACACACACACACACACACACACACACACACACGTACTTGTTACTGGAAGGCTTGCGTGCTTACCTTGCCCTATGAGTGAATGGGTGTCACTAAGGTCGTAAGGTCAACCCTGGCATTAACTGACGGCACAGATATGGCCAAGCTAATGTGATGAAACTGACCATATCTCTAATGGCTAGTGGCAGCCCTTTTACGACAGATGTGGTTCTAAGGTCTGAAGACTTGCTCAGTTCCCTCAAATCACTGGTGATATTGAAACTGTGTGCTTCTGGAATTCTGTTTAGGTGGTTACAGAATGATCAAGTTAAAGGTTGGAAGGAAAAACAGTGATTTTAACAAAAATCTAATGTGCAGGCATTTTAGAGCTATTAATTGCCCTTAGGGTTACTGAGTGATTATCATGGGAGCAATGGCTATTGAGCAGACATAACTTTTGTCAGCTGAATTGATTTTTGTGGAAAGACCTTGTCAGAGTCCATTCTTCATACTGGGTTCTTCTGCCCTGCACAGCTTTAATTGCTAATGATATCCAGACTGTGGCATAAATCTGCTTTAGATGTGTGTGTAGACAAACTTATTTCTGTTGGTAGCTTTGAAAATTGCCCTAAAGCTTCTTTAGCCCATGTAAAATTTTTACCAATTACCCTTTACCCTCAAATCGAAAAGTAGGTATCTTTACAGCAGATGGAGGAATCTTTTATATTGAGGTCACGCTTTGAGATTTCATCCTGGTAGCAAAAACTATAAAGCCAGCTATGAATTGAAATTATTTACTTGTTTTCCTGTAGAGCTTCATGAAGACAAGGCTTTCCGCTGCTCTTTTGGAAAGGTTTTTATTTTTTGGTCTAGCAATGCTTCTCATTGTACTTGCAAAGTCCTCAAAACTTAAGGTCTGGCTTCTTGGATTCTCCCAGTGTTTCTCTGTTTTAGGGTGAATAAAAGAACTTGACCTTTCTTCCCTCTCACCTACTTTTGGTGAGATAGGTTCCCCTAATTTAAAAAGTATCTTCTGTGGAATTAATCTTGTTTGTGTATCTTGCAGGTACTACTCAGTCCTTTATCCGCTGGAGAGGAAAATATCTGATGCCAAGTCCCGTGAACTGGTGATGTACATCTGGGCCCATGCAGTGGTGGCCAGCATCCCTGTGTTTGCAGTGACCAATGTGGCCGACATCTATGCCACATCCACCTGCACGGAAGTCTGGAGCAACTCCTTGGGCCACCTGGTGTATGTTCTGGTGTATAACATCACCACGGTCATTGTGCCTGTGGCGGTGGTGTTCCTCTTCTTGATACTGATCCGAAGGGCCCTGAGTGCCAGCCAGAAGAAGAAGGTCATCATAGCAGCGCTCCGGACCCCACAGAACACCATTTCCATCCCCTATGCCTCCCAGAGAGAGGCCGAGCTGCACGCCACCCTGCTCTCCATGGTGATGGTCTTCATCTTGTGTAGCGTGCCCTACGCCACCCTGGTCGTCTACCAGACCGTGCTCAATGTCCCCAACACTTCCATCTTCTTGCTGCTCACTGCCATTTGGCTGCCCAAAGTCTCCCTGCTGGCAAACCCTGTTCTCTTTCTTACTGTGAACAAATCTGTCCGCAAGTGCTTGATAGGGACCCTGGTGCAACTACACCACCGGTATAGTCGCCGTAATGTGGTCAGTACCGGGAGCGGCATGGCTGAGGCCAGCCTGGAACCCAGCATACGTTCGGGCAGCCAGCTCCTGGAGATGTTCCACATTGGGCAGCAGCAGATCTTTAAGCCCACAGAGGATGAGGAAGAGAGTGAGGCCAAGTACATTGGCTCAGCTGACTTCCAGGCCAAGGAGATATTTAGCACCTGCCTGGAGGGAGAGCAGAGGCCACAGTTTACACCCTCTGCCCCACCCCTGGGCACAGCAGACTCTGTATCCCAGGTGGCACCAGCAGCCCCTGTGGAACCTGAAACATTCTCTGATAAGTATTCCCTACAGTTTGGCTTTGGGCCTTTTGAGTTGCCTCCTCAGTGGCTCTCAGAAACCCGAAACAGCAAGAAGCGGCTGCTTCCCCCCTTGGGTAACACCCCAGAAGAGCTGATCCAGACAAAGGTGCCCAAGGCAGGCAGGGTGGAGCGGAAGATGAGCAGAAACAATAAAGTGAGCATTTTTCCAAAGGTGGATTCCTAGCAAGGATCGTAAATTCTTGGAAGCAACAGAGAGCTTCCATATTCCCACTCTCTAGAATATTCCCACCAGAGGGTGGGCATACTGTGGCCATATGATTGTATGATCTCCTTGCAACTCAGTGTAAGTTGATTCCTCCAATATGGGCCAGATGCTTTTGAATGATAGGGAAATCTACGTAAAATCCAATGTCCTCTTTATTGAGGAGTATTTGTATCTATCTCAGTGATCCATTTCCTTAGTGAAGTCCACATTATTCCCTGTGGGGACAAGAGCTGGGCAGTTTTGAATGGCTCTTTAGGTGGGTACTCCATGTGCATTTTCTGGGGTTGCCTCACTTCCTTGGGCTCCATAGAGAACACACAGAGAGAAGACTTTTAGAGCTCACAGGGAGCAGGGACGCTCTAAGGGAATTCTAAGATAATTATGGAGCAGTGTGGCCCCAGAGAAAATGCCTGTTTGATTAACTTAAACATATCAAACATTATATATTGAGAAGATAGGGATTTGGCATCTTACACCATTTCTCTGGAAGCCCCAGTCATATGACTCCTCACCGTTTCTCCTGATACCCTTCGTCTCTTTCACTGGGATGTAGGTAAGGGATGATGATTCCACACCTGTGATAGACAATAGATGTGCCTGGGAGTAAGGGAGCTATTTCGTCCTTGATAATTCTGATTTTCCGTTGGCATCACCAATGCCTCAGAGAGATACACCTACACCCTCCAGTCAGGCTCAGTGTTGGTTGCAAAACACTGAAAATCCTTTGCTATGTCTTTCACCTTAAATTGTGTTTTCTCAACAAGTGAGAGAGAAGCTTATGGGGGAGAAGATAGACTGAGGGATGCCTACGGCACTGTAGTTTTTTCTCTTCCCTTTGATCTCACATGAAAGGTGCTATGTAACAATGAGTATGAGTCAAGTATATTGAAAAAAATCATCTTATGCAAACTTTCCGAATTAAAAGGTATTTGTAAAATGGAGTTAGTGTAAGCTGGGTAGGCCTGGTTTGGAAAGGTGATTCTGCCCAAGAGGTTGGGAAGAATCTGACAAAGATGGCTTCATTCCGAGGAAGACTCTAGAACTCAGGTGTGGCCAGTCTCGTTTTCAGTCTGTTTGTACAACTGTGGTTCTCTCTTAATTTTGGACACAGAGGAGGAACAGAACAGGGAGAATTAATTATTTTAGAGTGCCAAGGCAACGTCTGGCCCAGATGAGCTCTTCACTTCCTCCTTCCTTGTCTTAGTAGAAACCAGAGTGGGTAAAAGAGGGAGGGCAGTGTACTCACCTGATCAGCCTCACAAGCAATTTGGGGCCCCCCAGGGGTGGATTTCACCAGGTTGAATTAGAACTGCAAATAGAACTGTTGAATTAGAACACTTTACTCTTAGTAAGGACAAACCAAGTGCCAGCTCTGCTCTTCTTTCTAGGGTGTTTTATTCTTGCTCTTGGCAATTAGGGGAGCTAGTCTGGTGTCTTGAGCAAGCTTGAAGGGAAGTGGGTATCCTCACCAGCAAACTTCCACATCTCAACAAGTCCCCTCTTTTGACCACACTGGCCCCATCTCTCGGAGGGAGCCCAGACTCTGTAGGGAGTTTGGTTTTCCTTTCTTCTCTTGGGTGTGGTGTCTTGTGTTTCCTGAATGTGAACCCAAAGACCCCCTGGAGAAGAACCATTTTCTTTGTGTTGATCTCCTCACAGCACTGTTTGCTCACAGCAGAAATGGGTCTGCCACGCCCTCCTGCGGCTCCACTGCCTCCTGGGCCCTGTGTGCATGGTGTCTGTAGCTCCTTGCCCTGATAGTCAACGCTGTGGCCCCTTCAAGCTTATCTTTCAGACTTTCACAATCATTACAGCTTGTATCAAGGGGAATAATAATCTGTAGGAAAATAGTGTCCACTTTAGGAGAATCTGTCAACTATAGCCACTTTGGTGTTGTTCTGATAATATACTATATATGTACACCTGAATAAATTTTGTTGAGGCAGAATCTGGTTGGGTATGTTTCTTATGTATGTTTGAAGCAGATGCCTGACTTCTAACAGGTCATTGCCAGGTGTATTTCTATACTCTTTGAAGAAGAACATTTTAATAAAAAATTGAAAAGCAGTTTATGAACTCAAGAAAAGTTGTATGAGCTGTATTTTCTCCCCTTTTTCTCTCCCTCGAGTGGTGTACTGTTGGAACCTGTCTCTTCCTACATGGTCTCAGATGATATATTTATTTATTTGTTTTCTCGTGAATGCAGATGCGGCATTTCAGTAGCATTTTCTTGTGTTGTTGCAACTAAAAGAAAATAAATTCCGTAAGGAGGAAACGCAACATTCGAAGAGATATCACGAGGATGACTTCCAGATTGAATTGGTGATGGACACCCAAATCCCTAGGCGGGGCTACACAAGGGAAGCCTGGAGTGCAGTCGTCATCATCCCTTCTGCGGGAGGTCAGGAGCATAGTGGTTAGGGCCATGAGCTTTGAGGTCAGATTGCCTACGTTCAAATCCTGGCCCCACAACTGACCAGCCTATGACCTTGGGAGGATGAAGTAACCTCCATGTACCTCAGTTTCCTGTCTGTAAAATGGCAGGATAATAATTGTTTCAGAAGCCTCTGTTGCCCCTACTCACATATTTCCCCTATGACTATAGCTGTGTCGACAGCGGGCTGTTGCTGGCGTCATCTACTCACTTCTCTGGAAGCAGAGCTCTCTGTGTCTGGGAATAATCCTTGGCCTGTGGGGCATGGGAACCGTTGGATAAATACCCCTGCTTCCTGTCCTGCTGGACAATTGTGGGAGGCCTCTGTCCAGTTCTCAAGAAGTCATGACACAGAGTTAAGTCCCCGTGGCCCACCATGGTGCTTAAATCATACATCCCTATATTGACTCTACTTTCTCATTCTCTGACTCACTTTCTGCAGCCTTCATTCATGCCCTCAAGGATCACCTCCCAAATATACTACTTGCAAAAAGCCCTCATCTCAACGTCTGTTTTCAAGGAGGCCAAGTGAGGCATGGAGCACCTGTTAGGATTAAATGAGATAATATCTGTTCAACACAGTGCCTGGCACAGAGTCCAGCGATATCAGTGTTAGTGCTTTCACGTTACATAAAAAATAAAGTGGCTAGCAGCTTATGTGGAGTATTCTTAGAAAACTGTAGGTCTTTTCACCGGTTATATTAACAGTAATTAATATTCCTAATGATGATACTTTGGGGTAATACATAATGCCAAGGGACTGTTAGATTCCCTGAAGAAAAAATAACTGTGTAAGCCAGAGTATTTCTTAACTAGACAATTCTCACTTGAAAAAAATAGGATGTTAAACGAAGGTTCACCTTGACCACAGACCTGTAGGCCATACCTGAATATGAATGCACTCAAAGACCATATTGAAGTAAGAGCAGAGCAGAGTACATAGTGTATCTAAGGATAGATACACAAATCCAAAGTGGTCCTTTCCATAGAAAAGAAACTGCAAGTTAGTCAGTTGGTGGGCTAAATGAACTTCAGGAGTTCGAGCACCGGTCTGATTCATCCAAGGAGAAAAGCCACTGCTGCATCCCAGCTGGGTACTCCTGGGCTCCTGGCAGACCTGCCCCAGAAGTGAGGTGGCTCTGCACACATGCCACTGCTGCTACAGTTTGGATCGGAGATGCACAAGGGAAAAAACTTATTACAGGTGGAATTTTGGTGGAGGGGAAGAGTTAACGCTTTCATAGTGTAGTCTACCAGCGTCTCAACAAACAATGTCGATAACACCGTAACATAGTGATGCACTTACCCCAAATAGCTGTAAATATCTAGCAGATTTATATCCCAACTAATGTGCCACATTAGAGCTCTGTAACCAAAAGAGAAATGAGTCATGGTAAATAACCTGGGAATCTGTGAATAAAATAGGAATTGAAATGAGTACCAATGCCCAGGGCAGCATCAAAAGCCTTTTTGTGCAAGGCATATAAAATAAATGGATATGAGCTTAGATTTTCCATACATGAGGTTTCAGAAGATAAAACAGCTCCCTTTTTCTTAGCCTCAGTTTCAACCCATGTTTTCCCCTATTTGTGCCAAGGGTATCAGTTCGTTGATCAGTAGAATAAAGGTCTGGAAACCTGTATGGAAATGAAACTGTGATCTGCAGCATTGTTTTACATGAACCTCTACAGCGCTTCATGTCCTGGGGATTCAGGAGCTTCTTACTGCCAAATTGAAATGAATGAATGAATGATGAATGAATACACAAGAGACACAGCACCTGGAGCAGGGGCACGGTCTCTGTCGTGTATGAGTGATGAAAGATTTGTTTTCAGTGGAGTTATTGCTGGCTCTTATTGATTTCCTTGGAATGACTCCTGCAGAGTTAAAGGCATCAAATGTAAGGCCTTTGATCCGTCTCCTTCAAACGCCCAAGGCTCCCTTTAATTCACTAGGAGTGTGAGTTCCAAAGTTAGAGGGGAAGTTCAGTACTGAGAAACACAGTTCCAGGCATGTGTGTTGGGCTTGAATAATATATATATATATAATATCTTGCCGGGCGCTGTGGCTCACGCCTGTAATCCCAGCTCTTTGGGAGGCAGAGGCGGGAGGATAGCTTGAGCCCAGGAGTTCAAGATCTGCCTGGGAAATATAACGAGACCCCGTTCTCAAAAAAAATAAATAAATAAAAATAAAAAAATCTTATATATATATATTCTTCAATAATATATGTGTGCATGTGTATATATATATTCTTCAAGCCCAAAACACATTGCTGGAACTGTGTTTCTCAGTATTGAACTTCCCCGCTAACTTTGGAACTTAAAAATATGTATTTATATTTTTAAGACGGAGTTTCGCTCTTGTTGCTCAGGCTGGAGTGCAATGGCACCGTCTCAGCTCACTGCAATGTTCGCCCCACGGGTTGAAGCAATTCTGCCTCAGCTGTCCTACTAGCTGAGATTACAGGCTCCCGCTACAACACCCAGCTAATTTTTTGTATTTTTAGTAGAGACATGGTTTCACTATGTTGGCCAGGCTGGTCTCGAACTCCTGACCTCAGGCGATCCACCCGCGTCAGCCTCCCAAAGTGCTGGGATTACAGGTGTGAGCGACCGCACCTGGCTAAGAATAATTCTTTTATCAGATATATCGATCAGAACTTAGTGATGATATCTTCCTGCCTCCCTCAAATTTCTTTTTGTATGTGTATTCATTGCAGTCCATGTGTAATATACAAAATGTAATATACACACAAAGGAGTTACTGGAATAAACACATGGTATACATCTTTTTTTTTTTTTGAGACGGAGTTTCGGTCTTGTTACCCAGGCTGGAGTGCAATAGCGCGATCTCGGCTCACCGCAACCTCTGCCTCCTAGGTTTAAGCAATTCTCCTGCCTTAGCCTCCCGAGTAGCTGGGACTACAGGCGTGCGCCACCATGCCCAGCTAATTTTTTGTATTTTTAGTAGAGACGGGGTTTCACCATGTTAACCAGGATGGTCTCGATCTCTTGACCTCGTGGTCCACCCACCTCGGCCTCCCAAAGTGCTGGGATTACAGGCGTGAGCCACCGCGCCCGGCCCACGTGGTATACATTCTAAGGCAACAGGTGAGAAAACAGAACACGTAGCATGATACTCTTGCTGTATTAACCTTATTTCCTGTGTGTCTAACTTTTCTCCCTTTGCTTGGCCCCTCTCGTTCCCATGCATTACCTCAGTGGGGCAGGGGGAGACAAGGTTTTGATTGCCTCAAGGGAAAGCAGATATCCTTTGAATTTCTTCCTGGTTTTTGTGTCTCAAAACCTAGGTTTTAGGAGAACGAAGGGTACTCTTGGGGTTGGGCCGGTGAAGTTTTGGTCATGATTGTCAAGAAGTGGGGGATGGGCTGGTGTGGTAGCTCACACCTGTAATCCCAGCACTTTGGGAGGCTGAGGCAGGTGGATCACCTGAGATCAGGAGTTCGAGACCAACCTGACCAACATGGTGAAACCCTGTCTTAAAAAAAAAAAAAAAAAAAAAAAGAAGTGTGGGATGCTCCAGGCATCTACTGGGTAAAGTCCAGGAATGCTGCTAAATACCCTCTCATGCACAGGACAGCCCTCACAACAGAGAATTATCTGGTCCAAAATAACAGTAGTGTTAAGGTTGAGACACTCTGGGTTAGCCAAAAGTTTGAGATGGTTTGAGGAGGGTGGGACCATCTCCCCAACCCTTACCTCTGTCCTCCATGCAAACCCAGGTTATTGATAGAGAAAACAAAAGAAATTTAAAGAGAGTTGTCTAGGTCATGAGACACCTACTTGGTGGAAAAATGCAAGCCTGGCTCCTTTTTCTCAGTTGGATATCTGTTTCAGGGATGAACTTGCTGATCTGCCCTCTGTGAATCTGGAGGTATGAGAAAGGAATTGGAGAGAGATGGCAGAGTGAACAGAGAGGGCATCCTGCACACCCATCATGTGGCATGGTGAGAATGGGTGGTTTTCTCAATGTCAAGGAGACACCACAGAAACTCAACTTGAAAGTTGGCCCCTGACCAGACTGGGAGGAGGCTGTGGGTGGATGCTGAGAAGGGTTGAAAGTGGTCAGACCAGTGCTGTGTCTGTCACCAGAGATGTGTACAATGAGGGCCACATGCCACACATCTGGAGATTCTCCCACAAGTACCAATGAGAGGACAGTGGCTGCGCCAGTCAAGGAGAAGGTGTTTCCTCCTTTTGCCCATCCTTCCTCCTAACTCCATGGAGGCAGAAGGGAGACCCACAAGAGGGAACACTAAGCTATAGGAGGATTCTCATCCTCTCATGGTGGGTTCCTTGGGCTACAGATCAACCTGAGTTGGGGGAAAGGAAGAGCATTGCATTAGGCATCATTGTGAACTTTAAAACTGGACCGGACTCTTTAATATCTCAAAGTGACTAGAGAGTGCTAGGATTTCCCTGGGGTATAGTTAAGGAACAAGAAAGAAAGCTTCCATGGATTAGCTACCACTTCTAAGTTCAGACTCCACAGTAAATCATGACGACAGTGAGGGGAGTCAGCCTTGGAATGAAGGTGACAAAGAGGACAGCAGAGTAGAGATAGGGCAACGTGTACTTGATGATGTCACTGAGCTGCTAAGTCACATGTCTCTACCTTTGAACTTCCAGTTAATGTGAGACAATAAATTTCATGTTGTACCCCCAAGTTTGAGTCAAAGTTTTGCAATATTCTGCCAAAAGCACCCTCACCATACTTGATATGTGAGCTAATTTATTATTTGCAAAGAACACATCAGAAATTGCTCCTGTTTGGGGTACAATCTCAATAAAATAGAATAACCTCAGATAAATCCATTGTTTTCCTGCCTGAGATCTACCTTTTTATGCTGTATCTGTAGTTTTATATTAACATAATGAAGAAAACCCCACAAAGAAACCATCTGTGGCTCCCAACAAGAAATGGCTGATTGGTTATCCATATCTAACCCTGTTTCTTCCTGAAATGCCACTAAAACCCCATTTAAGGGGTTAAAAAGAAATGTCATAAATCCAGAAGGATATTAGGAATAGGAGAGACGACAAAGCACTCTCTGATTCCAGGTGAGTCTACAACAGCAACAAATTTTAGAAGCTGGAAAGCAGATGGATAGTGGTAACTGATTTGGCAGCAGACTTAAGAACTTCCCAAGAGCTTTTTTTCTCTGTTTCTTTTCTTCTTTCTTTTTCGTTTTTTTGTGTTGTCCTTTGGATCTTCATTTTTAAGGGCAGGAAACATTTTCTACTATATCTCTGAGATATTAAGGATAATTCTTTTCTATGGGTTTGTTTTACTGTCTTCATGCTAGAGGTGTTTTTTGTTGTTTTTGTTTTTTTGTTTGTGGTTTGTTTTGCTTGTTTTTTTTGGTTTTGTTTTGTTTTTTTGTTTTTTTTTTTTGCCTGACAATGATAATTCTTAGCTAAGGTATTGACTGCTCTAGGTACCTTTGAAATGAAAGCTCAGGGTGGGGAGGTTGCCAGCTGTTTGAGAAGTAATTAGAGCCCCAGCTAGATCTGCTGTTGGTGCCACACTGCTGGGCTAGCTGCCTCTCCTTAGGCCAGCTTCCCCACCACCCTGCACTTCCAGATCTTCTCCCCACACTCCATTCCCTTCCAGTCAGGACTTGACCTTCCTAAGGAGAAGATTGGAAATACCTTTTAGCGACCAGTCAGCATGTTCCCTCTAACCCCCAGCTCTTAAACATGAGCAGAGAGGCAATTAAGGCTGTCAGGGTCAGAGAAAGCAATGGCTTTTGCTGATATGCTCCAATCACGTCAGATATACTCAGATAATACCTTTGGCTTGGCTGTATAAACTAGACAATCATGGGCTACTCTGAATTCTACTTTTCTACCCATATCTTCTTTATAGCCAAGAAGAAAGATTTTTTTCTTCTTTTTGGTATTTTTACAGTGCTTTTACGAAATACTGCTACTTTGTTATATAGATTTAAGTAATGCTGGTTTGCTTTAGAAATTAATTTAGAACCCACAAAATATTTTGGATTAATATGTCTAAGCTATTGAGTTTAATAAGTCAAAGCAGCCTATGATTTGTTTATTTATTTATCATTTATGTTCTCATCTACTTTTACAAAATCTAAAGTGTATGCAATACAAGTACCTTTGCATCAACCAAAGGTCAGTAGAATATTACTTAGAAGTTCTTAATTAATTTTAATTTATAATACTGTGTCTTAAAGTTTATTCCCTTGGTAACATTTGGCTTCTTATTGCCTGCTTTGTATTTAGATGTGATGTTTCACTGGAGGATATTAAAGCACAGCCCACAGGCTTTCTGTAGGAAATGATACAATCTCTTTTTTCAGATGGGGAAACTAGAGGCACAGATGGCCACGTCATTAGCCCTAAGAGATGAAACAAGTTAGAGACAGAGCTAAAAACAGTACAGAAGGCATTAAAGCCCAATTCTTCCACAGCACCCTCTAAAGTACTGATGATCGTTATCATCTATCATTATCATGACTATTTTTTGAATACCCACTTGGCATGTATCGTTAAACTGTACTGGGGACTAGATGAAAATCCTTGATGCTTGGCAGCTGTTTTGCTCAGTGTTATTTTCCAAATTTACTTCTTCTGCCTCATGATTTCCCCTGTTTTATTGCAGAGGCATTCAGTTTAAAATAAATGTTAAGATACTCTTGAAAGAATGCCAAGACTGAGACAGCTCTGCTGAGAGTACTCAGAGGCATCATCTTATGTCTTGTGTCCTCCTTGTTAATATCTTCACTTCTTTTTTTTTGAGACTTTTGAACATGAGCAGACAGCCAAGGATTCCAGTCCTCTGAGGAAAGTATCTAACATACAAGGCAGATGCCAAAACAAACATACAAGAAAAAAGGAACTCGGAGGAAAAACAGGATACGTAAAAAGAAGAAAACTTAAAAAAGATCCATTTTTAATCTCCTCAGAGAAATGTAAGAAAAAGTTATATGGCCTTAAAAGGACATTCAAAGGGTCCTTCAGAGAGTTTCACTCTGACACCAAGGCTGGAGTGCAGTCTTACTATCATAGCTCAGTGCAACCTCAAACCCCTGGGCTAAAGGGATAATTTCAAAAAAAGTTTGCAAGAGACAGGGTCTCGCTTTGTTGCTCAGGCTGGTCTTCAACTCCTGGGCTCAAGCTATCCTCCCACCTCCCCCTCCCAAAGTGCTGGATTACAGGAGTGAGCCACTGTGCCTGGCCCTTCTTGTTAATTCTGCACTGAGTTTACCTTATTTAACTTTAAAAGTTGCTGCTATCAAATCACTTTCACCCATTGCCCACATTCCCAAGAATCATTTGATACTCTTCCCTGTATGGATATAAAACATTAATAAGATTCATTTATTCATAACAGTAAATATTATTGCATTTAATACATGCTATTATAATGGAATATAAAATGTTCAAGATAGAGTCCCTGCTGTCTCAATGATTTCTTTTGATGAATGACAAGTTTTTCTTAAATTCAAAAAATTTCTTTCTCCATAAAAATTCTCATTTACTTTATAGGGTAATAACATTTTGAATCTGGAAGATCTTAGCCTAGTCATATACCACCCCTGTAAATTAATATAAAGAAATTTAGGTCCAGGAAATTAAGTGCTTTGTCCAAGACTGTGGATCAGAACTTAAGATTTTAAAAAAATTTTTAAATTTTTTTTTTTTAACTTTTATTTTAAGTTCAGGGGTACATGTGCAGGATGTGCAGGTTTGTTACATAGATAGATGTGCATCACGGGGGTTGGTTGTACAGAATATTTCATCACCCAGGTATTAAGCCTAGCATGCATTGTTTCTATTTCCTGCTTCTCTCCCTCCTCCCACCCTTCTTCACCCTCCGATAGGTCCCAGGGTTGTGCTGTTCCCCTCTATGTGTCCACATTGGTTAGCTCCCACTTACAAGTGAGAACATGTGGTATTTGGTTTTCTGCAGAACTCATGATTTTTAAAAAAGCCTATTCCATAAGCAAAATATGGGGGACAGAAACCACTGCTTTTAAATGTCTTTTTCATGATGAACTTTAAGTAATTCGGTAGATAGTAGGTTGAGACATAAAAAAATATTTCCTTAATTAAGGCCCTCCATTTTTCCCCCTGCTAACTATTGTGAAGGAGTAACTATTGCATAGTTAGTACCTAGAAATCCCCCTGACTTCCAGCACTTTTTATCTCAAAGGAATAGAGGTGAGGAATTGAAGAAGATTCATGTGACCATCTTGTTCCTATCCCTGTCAGAATCTCTGAGCAACTAGGCATGGTTAGAGAAATGCTGAAAAGTTCACTTGTCCAGAAATAGTTCGCTAGAGGATTTAACTCAGAAAAAGTGACCAATGAATGACAGACAATTGAACGCATGGATGCAAGTATCCACCTGGATACAAAATTCTCACAGATCTGGGTCCAGGTAATGATCTCTAGATTCATTAAAAAAATTGTTGGTAATTTTCAAAAAATACCATCATCTGTAGCAAGCTCTACAAGATAAATGAGCATTTAATGCACAACAGATATGAACTGAATCTGATAATTTATCTGCTTTTCTTTCATTCTCCAGCATGGATTAGATGGTTTCTGTTATCTGACATAAAAGTACTCATTTTATTAACAAGTGTAATGAAAAATTCAGTATAGTGTCTCAAGAACATATTAATTTCTCTATTTCAACAGAATAAGGAAAAGCGCTAGAGAGTCATCTTCCCATTGTTTGACAGATAGGCTGGTAAACTGAAGTCTGGAGCAGTGAAAGAGGCTTGCTCTTCCATTACAGAGGTGGGATACAGATTTAACTCTTGTAAAACCTAAACCAATTTTTAATCCGTTCTATTGCATCATTCTATAAAAACAGGGCACTTCTCTTGTGGTTTGGCTTTGCTTAATTCTTTGTTTAACAATTGCAGGGACAAGACAGATGGCTGTTACCATTACCCAGATGTTTCTAAACAAGTAATTCTTGCTGCCATGCACGTTGAGCAGGTGCCTTTTACACTGGTATGAATGTTGTTTCAGTCTAGGCTGAGATACATGAGCAGATCATTTCCAAAGAGAGCAGAGACTGATTAAATCAGAAGATCATAGGGTCAGAGCGGGAAGTAGCAGTAAAAACCTTTATCTACCTCTTATTTACTAGATGAAGAAACTGTGGCAGAAACTGAGGCAGAAAGAGACTGGGCCCAGGCCATGCTGTTCTTGGCAAAGACAGGACAGAATATCCTGAGATGCATATTTTAAAATGTGTGTCAGTGATGAATTTCAAAAATATAACAAATTTTGAACAAAATTAAAACTCTATTTCTAGTTTGTCTATTATGGCAAAATGAGGGGGAAATAAGCCAGCTTCTATTAAGAAAGTAGTTTGGATGATCACATTTTAAAAATGTAAACAAGAAAACCAATAGTCATCAACATGATGACAGTTCCTAGTGCAATAAACACTCTATGTTCAGATAGAAACATTAATTTGAATTCGAGCTAAGGAAATGTGTAAGAAATAAAGTGAGAAGCTAAACTGCCAGGATGAGGCTTAAGCACTGTGGCAGCCTGACCCACAACTGATGAACAAATCCCTGTGGTGGTTTCCTTATTTCTTCATCTCTGAGATGTTAACTCTGAGAAAAATCATTTCTGTACATTGCTGCTTAACACCCTAAATATTTGGCTTGAATATGTTTCTAATATGGCATCTTAATTGTTTTAGCTTCCTTTACTTTTTATTGAAATAAGTACAAAGGTTTACATAATAATGAAGGCTTACATAACTTACATACTAAACCTTCATTTTAGTATTGTGGGAAAACAGCCTGTTGCATAGCAAGAGATGACCAGTGTGTTCCTGTAGCATAGATAACTCCCCATAAAGATGCTTCTCTAACTACCCCAGGGACTATGAGTTTTGCAAGGAGTCCTGAGGCATGACTGGCTGCATGTCTTTACCCTAAAATCTTGCTATATAAAAGATGCTTTCTGGAGGGCAGGTGTGGGGATTCACTGTCTCTCTGGCCGCCAGAGACGTGGCTTCTGTTCGTAAGCCTTTATTGAACAATCCTGTCTGAGAAACCGGGCTTGTCAGATTTTTTTCACTGGCCTCTCAGATTCCTCGGCCTTTGGGGGTAGGTGTGTATAGACCTGCTCACCTCAACCAAGTATATAGATCAGAAGATCTAATTTAAAACAGCAAACAAACAAACCCCTATGGGATCAGGGAGACCAAGCTCAATACTGAAGTTAGGTTTTGGACTCAGAGACAAGCTTACTGGTAGGTTGAAGCATGAAGCATGAAACGCAATGCATGGGCCGTGCTCAGATATTGTTGGTTTCAGCCTAGAATTGATAGTTGCAGTGAAATTATTATTTTTTATTTTTTCATTATTTTTTATTTTTGAGACAGTATCTTGCTCTGTTGCCAGGTTGGAGTGCAGTAGTGCAATCTCGGTTGCAGTGAAATTATTAAACTTCTTTTCAGTCCGTATCCGAAAGCAGTGTCATATCCATTTAGCTGACGGGAGAGATGCCAGGAGTAGAACACTAATCTTAGTCGGCATCCAGCAACTGAAATTGCAGCTGGCCTTGGGAAGTTTCCGGCAACTCTTTAAATCTTTACAGGTACAGAATTGCTGCAGGTGACCAAACTTTGTAGCCAGTACGATCATGAGACAGTTAACCAGTTTGTTACTTTGAGGGAATTTCTTTTTTTTTTTTTAAAGACGGGGTCTCACCATGTTGGTCAGGCTGGTCTATGAACTCCTGACCTCAGGTGATCCGCCTGCCTTGGCCTCCAAAGTGCTTGGATTATAGGCAAGAGCCACCGCGCCCGGCCGGGTGTTTCTTTAGCTTAGTAGAGTAATAACTTTTTTTCCCCTTTCTTGTGAGAATGACTTACTTGGCAGATCAGATTGCTTTAGGGCCGACTTGAGATGATAGCTTCCACCTGCAAATGACTCCGGATATTATAACATTATCTTTGTTTTCATTTATTTACTGTCTTTAAAAACAAGCCTCTGGCCATAAACATGTAGCTGCACTGCTGTGTGTGTGTGTGTCTGTGTGTGTGTCTGTGTGTGTGTGTGTGTACTGATTTTTACACAATTTCACAATGACCTGGCCGTTTTTTGCCCTCTACATTGACATTTGGATTGCTCAGGCCAGTTAAATAAAGTTATATGACAATGCATGAGCTAACTTCTTTCACTTAAAAAAAAAAAAAAACTTAAAGTCGGCCTGGCGCGGTGGCTCACGCCTGTAATCCCAGCACTTTGGGAGCCCGAGGCCAGTGGATCACGAGGTCAAGGGATCAAGGTCATCCTGGCCAACATGGTCAAACCCCATCTGCACTAAAAATGCAAAAATTAGCTGGGTGTGGTGGTGTGCGCTTGTAGTCCCAGCTACTCAGAAGGCTGAAAGCAGGAGAATCACTTGAGGCCGGCAGGTGAATCTTGTAGTGAGCTGAGATCATCGCGCCACTGCACTCTAGCCTGAGCGAGAGCGAGACTCCGTCTCAAACAAAGAGACAAACAACCCATAAAGTTATCATTGTGTTTTTGGATGAGTAGGCAGATCTTTTAGAAAATGGAGACATCCACTGACCAGCAGCTAAATTTGAGGAGCACTCCGCAGCAGACAGGAAGAGGAGGGTGAGTGTTCTAGGGAGAGCATTTTCAGTTTCTAGCCTGATGTTTACAAAGTAAGTAAAGAGTTCACAGCCTCCGTGTTCCACAGCTGCAGGGGGCTCCATGGTGCCTCCAGGAGTAAAGTCTTCTGTCAGTGTTTATCCTCTAACACATTAACTTGAAGTCAGTGGTTCATCTGTACCAGAAACACCAATGGACTTGTTAAAAATGTGGATTCCTGGTCTGTCTTCTAGACCCACAGAATCATGTAATAGGGACTAGAATCAACTTTTTAAATAACACCTGAAAGGATCCTATGAACAATAAAATCTGAGAACCCATTTGAATTGGGTTTATTTCATAGCTTTTAAATTCTAAAAAATGTAGGCCAGGCGTGGTGGCTGAAGCCTGTAATCCCAGCACTTTGGGAGGCCGAAGCGGGTAGATCACCTGAGGTCAGGAGTTCAAGACCAGCCTGACCAACATGGTGAAACCCCTGTCTTTAAAAAAGAAAAAAAAAAAAGTTCTAAAAAATGTACTAAAATAAGGTACTAAGCACATATTGAACATATACTTAATATGTATTTTACTTTCAACAGAAATGGCATTAAGCTTGAGCAACACAGGGAGACCTCACCTCTACCATGAAAAAGAAAATTCATGTGGGGATGGTGGTGTGTGCCTATAGTCCCAGCTACTCAGGAGGCTGAGGTAGGAGGTCGCCCGAGCCTGGGAAGTTGAGATTGCAGTGAGCCATGGTCATTGTGCCACTGCATTCCAGCCTAGGCGACAGAGTGTGACCTTATCTTAAAAAAAAAAAAAAAAAAGCATTACCTGTTCTAGAACCTGATTGTTGTTTTTAGGCTTTATTTACTTCCCTGTTCGTTCCCCTGGCCTACATGGATGGCACTGTGACCAAGCACGATTGGGAGGAGCTGGAGAGAGTACAGTTGGTATAAAGGGGTAAATGGAATAAAACATATGCTTCTTTTTAAGTTTACTGATTTAATGTAAATACAGATATGTGAGAACTTTCAGTGTCTCAAAGTCACCATGGTTGTTTGATATTATTCATAGGTATTAACATTTAAAAACATGCATTCTGTTTTTTGGAGATCTAATTTTCACTTTTCCTATTTGGGTGGCTATTTAAAGATGTATCCAACACAGTTCAAACATACAAGATACTTCAGCTCAGTGGTTTCTTGAATTACACCTAAAATCCAAAGAAACTTGCTTCTAAAAGAGGCTGGCGATTTTTTTTTGAACAGAGGACAATTAGCACCATCTAGTGGATATAAATATCTCCTCTTCTTGAATTCTGACCCATGAGGAGGTTAAGAGGGCAGGCTTTTGAACCTAGGTTTGAATCCCAGTGCCAGTTAGTTCCCCAATGACCTTGGTCATTTACCCTTTAGGAGTTCTGCTTCTCAACTGTAAATCCAGGTAATACTAGTGCCGACTCATAGAATGCTATGAATGAAGTGAAATGATGCTTTGAAGGCAAGTCTGAAACACTTTGTAAATGTAATTTTTTTGATAACACCAAGCATGATTCACAGGAGATGGGAACTGTCTGGTGGCACACACTATTACCTGCTCTCCATAGAAATGGCTATTCTACACAAAATCCAGTGTGTAGAATCTATGATACGAGGCTTAATGAGATCCCTCTCCTACCATATTGTTACATCTGGTTGAAGTTTATGGTGAGAAAAGGGAAATTGGGTCAAGAAGTCTGAAATGGTAGTTGGTGCCCAGATGGCAAACAATGCTCCTGCTTGCTTTCATTCATTCAAATCTGACTCCACTCAGAAGGAGGATGTCAAGAGGAGGGAGAGAGTGAAAACGAAAACAAAAGCTAACTCCTAAACCAACACTGCCACTGCCATATGTCACCAACTTGGAATGAGACCAGGGAAATTTTAGCTTAAAATATCTTGACTCTAGAAGAAATTTTTATGAATTACTTTGAAAGGCACACTTTCCATGATGTGTTTGTGATTTTTGAAAACGGAACCACAGAAAACACAGTACAGACATGTGGTGCTCTGGGACTTATATCCGAATGTTGTTTTGAGGGTGTCACCTGCAAGAGCTGACACAGAAGTATTTGGGGAAATTAAAAACAAATTCACAACAAATGCAATTTATTAAAGCTGGCCCTTAAGGCATACACCGCCTCTCCGTGGTTTACAAAATGCAAGCATCAGGAGGTAAATAAAGTGAGAGTGACACAGAGACAGAAAACAATTCAAAACGAAATAAAGTTTTATGCAAAGTATAGTCAATGGGGACTTAATCTGAAAAGGTTACACTGAAGAGACATAAAGTTTATGTGGAACCTGAATTTTATTTTCACTTGCTTTATAGGCATCTTATGTTGCCTATATTTTAAAAGTAAAAGTTAAAACAATGAAAACACCAGTAATCATGTGCACTAATCACAGGTCTGCTTTTTCTTAGTTCAGCCCCTTCCCCCAAGAAATTGGGAAGATATTGTTTTCTTAGTGGACACTATTAATTACCGAATTAAAAATGGGAGAGAATGGCCTTCATTTATGGTGTATAAGAATTGTGCAGGCCCTTGGTAATTACCTTGTCTTGCCGCTAGGCAGTGGTTGGTGGACCAGGAGCACTGGCATCATCTAGGAGCCTGTTAGAGTCTCAGGTCGCACCTGACACTGAATCAGCATTTTTTTTTTTTTGAATCAGCATTTTTAACAAGATCCCTCAGTGATTTGTCTGCACATTAAAGTTGAGACGCTTTACATTCATTTGATCTCAGGTACATCCCTGGTTCAGTATTTTATGAAATCTCCCCAGGTGATTCTAATGCGCAGTGCAGTTAAGAACTGTGAAACTAGTCCAACTTCATTTCCCAAATGTAGGAACTGTGGCCCACAAAAGCTTATGGATTTACCTAAGATGACCTAGCTGTTTAGTATCAGAATCCAAATAATGTCATCTCTTCTCCTCAGAAAAAAATAAACCAGGGTTAAGGGCCAGAGGTTAGGGATGTGAAGATGAGGATAATTATTTTATATAGGGTGTTTGGGAAAGGCCCTCCTGAGGAAGCAGACGCCTGAGGAAAGAAAGAAGCAAACCATGTGGATAGCTGGGAAACTGTATTTCAGGCTGGTGTGTGTGTGTGTGTGTGTGTGTGTGTGTGTGTTTATTTGGACTGGAGGAACAACAACAAGTAGTAGTGTTTCCAAATTCCTGACAGACACTGATCTTTGGGATGCAGAAACAGGAAATCAAAATTGCCAGCTGTTCTCAAAATCTTATTCATAAAATATTCCCTACCTTCTTCATATTCTTTACTCATTATTATGAGTATCTGAAGCCTTTGTTTAAAAAATAAGAAATTAAATTTAGAAGTGTTTACAAGAACTGGAGTTTATAGCAAATATTCAAATACTGGGAAACTCAGAGAACATTATTGGGTAGTATTCAAATAATAGATTTCCTAGCAGGGTTAACTGTACCACCCAGAATCAGGGGTCGGAACCTTCCAATTTAAGGATTTATTCTGAACCCAAAACTCGTTACTTTTTTGAACACTGCTCGTAGAATTTGTATAAAGTATACAGTGAGTACCAACCTGCTTCTATTTATTTGCGAGAATGACTCACTGCCAGCAGCACACAGGGCCAGGAACATACCCATACTTGGCACCAACTACAAGCAAGACTGACTGATGAGATTGTGGCTACGTCTCTCCCAGGTGCTCCCATCCTGGTTCCCGAATATGTTGACCTCATTCTCTAACTAAGCATTTCCTGCAATGGTTTTCAACTTGACATTGGTGAATTTCTTCAGTAACATCTCTAGGTTGGCTGCTAAGTTTTAATTCTCATAGGAGAATTAGGATACTTTCTCCTATTTTCTTCATTTTGCAACTTTTTTCCTTTTGAGATTTGGAAAATCATATAAATTCCCTGAGAAATGCTGGGAAGAAATCCCCGCATAGAAGTACTAACAATGAGGGAAGTGAGGCTGGAACCAAGTTTACCAGGGGGAAGCAGTAGCTAGGAACGGAGGTCAGAAAGAAAACAGAAAGCCTTACCACTTAGAGATGATGTCAGTATAGACCTAAATGGAAGCACCGAAGGTATGATGACTATTTGGATTCTGGATATATTTTGAATGCTGAGCTGATAGGACTTACAACAAATTGATTGTAGAGTGTGAGAGGAAGAGGAATTGAGGACAACTCCAAGGTTTTTGGTCTAGGCATGGCAGGATGAAATTACCATTTCTTGAGATGAATAGAGAGTGGGTGGGGGATTCTGGATAAGTTGTTTTTTTTTCTGTGTTAAGTTTGAGATGCTTACACATCTAAGTGGAGGCGTCAAATAGGCAGTTAGGTAAAGGAGTCTGGAGTTCAGGGAAGTCTGGGCTGGTGATAAGATGCAGGATTCGGCCCGTGGTGGCTCAAGCTTCTAATCCCAGCACTTTGGGGGGCCGAGGCGGACGGATCACCAGGTCAGGAGTTGCAGATCAGCCTGGACAACATGGTGAAACCCTGTCTCTACTAAAAATAAATAAAAAAAAATTAGCCAGGCATGGTGGCGTGCACCTGTAATCCCAGCTACTAGGGAGGCTGAGGAAGAATTGCTTAAACCTGTGAGGTAGAGGTTGCAGTGAGCTGAGATTGCACCACTGCACTCCAGCCTGGGCGACAGAGTGAGACTCCATCTCAAGAAAAAAAAAATTCACACACACACACACACACACACACACACACACAGACACACAAAAGATGCAGGATTCAGGAGCATAGGGAGGGCATTTACAGTCAGGTTTTTACCGCCTAGATTGCAGTTGCATTCTTTCAGCAACTCAACCTATGACTGTTTGCTTCGCTGAAAAAACACATCTTACCTATTTAAAACAATGAGGACAAAGGGGCCATGAATGTGAAAATGCCCTGTAAACGGTAATGTGCTGTTTCGGCTGGAAAGCAGCAGAAATCTGAAGGCACTGGAGGTGAGGAAAATCAGTTTGTGGATATAGGGAAATAATTTTTGTGCACTGAGAATTAGAGAAACTACGAAATAAAAGAAGGTGCAAACAGCAATTACAGCTCTTCTTGGACTGTAGCCCAATCTATGCAAAACTAATATTTTTAAAGTTTCCATAGCACCCCAAATTTACCTAGCGCTTTACATACATGGTCTTTTTGAGTTGCACAAATCTTGTGAGAAGGGAATTATTATTGTTCCCATTTTACAGAGGAGGAAACTGAGCTCGGAGAGGATAGCTGGCCTGTAGGGCAATCACAGCAATGTGAGGGACAGAGGTACACAAGCATCCAGACGTCCCCGTTCCGAATCCAACCTAAAGACGAATAAACAGCTCCCCATCCCCACCGTCCGCCGCGAAGACGGAAGGACACAGCCGGGCAGTCTCAGCTCGCGTGGCTTCAGCAGCCGCTGGCCCCCGTCCCATTTTCCGGATGGTACAGCCCTTTCCCCTATCGCGAGACCCGAAGCGCCGCGCATCTCGTCGCCAGGGAAACAGCGGTCCGGGAGGCAAGAGGCCTTTGGACCTGCGGCTTCTTGCACCACCGGAGAGGCTGCGGTGGCGGGGGAGACCCCTCTCCTCTCCGGGAAAGTGGCTGGCGCGGTGAGTGTCGGCGGCGCGCTTCTGCGGCAGTCCGCTTCCTGACAGCTGGCGGCCAGTTCCTCGAGGAGACACCCCGGGAAGGTGAGGGGCCGCGCAGATGAGGGCGGAGCGCGGCCGCGGTGCGGCGCGCCGAGGAGTGGGCGGGGCGGAGTTGCGTTGGGCGGCTCGGCCAGTAGAAGGCGTGTCAGAGGGAGCGGACAGGGCCAATGAGAGGACGGGGGTGGGGCCCCAGGGTCCTCTGCCTCTGTGGAGAGGCTGTTTCTCTGGGACTCTCCTGACCTCAGGACCTGTAACCAAGGCTCCCACTTTCCCAAGATCTAGATCTTCCCACCAAGATCTAGAACTGATCACCAGCCATTTAAACTAGACCATAAACGGCAAAGGATGCAAATAGACATTTCACAGGAAAAATAAAAAGATGTAAACAGTAAACATTTGACTAGGGGACTCACCTTTTCTCGTGAAGAAGTGTAAACCAAATTCAGAGATACATTTTACACCTAACAGACTGGAGAAGATGAAACAGCTTTGACATAACCAGACGGGCCCCAGGCCAGTGTGGCGGTTGTAGTGTGATTTGGTACAGCCTTTTTGGAGTACAGTTTGGTGAACTACCAAAATTTGAAACAGGTGTTCTTTGACTCAGCAATTCTAATTTATTTTATGGATGTATGAGGATAACTAAAGAAAGATTGGCACAAAGATATTAACTTAAAATTGAGGCATAAGTTACTTATGGTAAGCCTCACCCGTTTAATCTACAATTCTATGAATTTGACAAATGCGTGCAGTTATGTAATTACCAACCACCACAATCAGAATACAGAAGTTTCATCATGCCCCTCAAATCCCCTAGTGCTTTGTGGTTAACCCCTTCCCAACCCCATCCCTTACAACAACTTCCTAGTTTTTTGTTCCTGTAATTTTGCCTGTTCCAGAATGTCAAATTGATGGAAGAAAACACCATGTGTTCTTTTGAATTGGGCTTCTTTCAGCTTTGCATCATGCAGTTGCTACTCATTCGTGTTCTGTGTATCAGTTGTTTGTTCCTTTATATTGCTGAGTAATAGTCCATCGTATGGATGTCCCATAGTATATTTATCCATTCCCTACTTGAGGCACATTCGGATGGGTTCTTTCCAGTTTTTGGCTATTATTAATGAAGCTGCTATAAATATTCATGTACAGGTTTTCTTTGTGTGTGTGTTTGAATATGTTTTCATTTCATAGATATGTAAATTTCTATGAAATTTCATTTCTAGATATATAAATATTTATGAATGAGATTGTGGAGTCATATGGTAAGTGTATGTTTAACTTTATAAGAAACTGCCAAGCTGTTTTGAAAAGTGAAGATTTTGCATTGTTGCTGGCAATAGGAACATTACAGTTGCTCTCCAACTTTGTCAGCACTTGGTATTGTCAGTTTTTCAAAAAAATAACTTTTGTCATTTGAGTAGGTGTGTTGTGGTAACTCATTGTGGTTTTTGTTTATTTTTTTTGAGGAGTAATGATGTTGAACATCTTTTCATGTGCTCTTTTGCCATTCATACATCATCTTGGGTCGTGTGTGTCTAAATATTTTGTTTTCTTGTTATTGAGTCTTAATACTTCTTTATATGAGTCCTTTGTCAGATATGTGTTTTGCAAATATTTGCTTCCAGTCTTTGGATTTTGTTTTCCTTGTCTTAATATCTTTTGAGGACTGCAAGTTTTAAATTTTGATGCCTTCCAATTTATCAGTATCTTCTTTTATGAATCATGCCTTTGATGTTATATCTAAGACATTTTTGCCTAACCCACAGTCACAGGTTTTTTTTTTTTTTTTTTGAGATGAGTCTTGCTCTTTCACACAGGCTGGAGTGCAGTGGCTTGATCTCAGCTCACTGCAACCTCCGCCTCCCAGGTTCATGCAATTCTCCTGCCTCAGCCTCCTGAGTAGCTGGGACTACAGGTGCGCACTACCACGCCCTGCTAATTTTTTTGTATTTTTAGTAGAGGTGGGGTTTCACCGTGTCAGCCAGGATGGTCTTGATCTCCTGACCTTGTGATCCGCCCACTTCTGCCTTCCGGAGTGCTGGGATTAGAAGCGTGAGCCACCGTGCCTGGCACAGTCACATGTATTTTTTAGAAATTTTACAGTTTTGGCCCGGCACAGTTGCTCACCACTGTAATTTCTGCACTGTGAGAGGCCGAGGCAAGCAAATCACTACAGGTCAGTGGTTCAAGACCAGCCTGACCAACATGATAAAACCCTGTTTTTACTACAAATACAGTAAAAACAATGACAAAAAGGAAATTTTATAGTTTAAGGTTTACTTTAGATCTGTGATACATTTTGAGAAAGTTTTAAAATTGATTTTAATGTTAAATATTCTATATGCAACCTAAGTGAGCTGATTTAAAAATTGCTACATCTATGGGATATTATGCTGTTGATTGAGAGCATGAAGTATATCTGCAAATGGTGATATAGAAAAATATATAAAATAGATTGTTAACTGTGAAAAAGTAAGTTGCAAAGCACCATGCCATTTGTGTGTGTGTTTGCATTGGGAAGGAGTCGATGGGTATAAAGAAAGAAGGTTTGCATATTCCTAAAAAAATGAGACCTGCAAGTCTCTATTAACACTAATTCTTGGGGTATGCAGAATTTTGACTTAAAACACTTTTATATTCACCTGTATTATTTGATTTTTTTCTGCACGGGCAAGTATTCCTTACATAATATATAAATATATAAAGTAAAAAATTGACCATACATAATTTTTAGATATAAAAATCATGGAAATAAATTAGTCCTACTCTTTAAAGGCTTGCTACTCATAATTACTAAATAGAGAAGGATTCATTTTCTTTTATTTTGTTAATCTCAAAATACCGAATTATAGCAGCCATATGTCCCCATCTTGGCTTTAAATCATCTTTGATTTCATTTCTCACAAGCCTGTATGAAAAAGTTTAAATTAATCTTGTTTGAAATAAATGTTATAAAAAGTTGGCACTTGTTACAATTTAGGATCTGGTCGTATATCTAATCTATCTATTTAATCAAGTATCATGAAGTAAATACGATTCTATTTTGAAGTGCTTTAATGTCATAAGAAAATGCTCATTATGTAGTGGTGAGAAATACATAAGTCCAATTTTATTGAAAAATACATAGAACAAAAATGGTAAAGAAATGTACTGTGTTTAGCTCAGGGTGATGGGATGTTGGGTGATTTTTTTTTTTTTCAAATACTTTTTAGTAAATTCTAGAGATCTTTGTATAATAAATGAATTCTTTAGTTATGAATACAAGATATACTTAATAGAAAAACAGAAAATACAGGTAAGCAAGGGGGCAGGAACATCCAGGAACCCAACAATCCAGAACCCACTACCCTTGCTTCCTTGATGTGTCATCTTTCAGGTCCCTTTGTGTATATTTCTTGAATTAGAAAAATTGGACTTTTTAAAGCCGGATTATTGACAATTTGTATGTCTTTCTTTTTCTGTTTTTTTTTTTTTTCTGATATATGCATTTATTTTTTATGTCTTTACCCAGTTTTCTATTAGAATGTTTTTTTTTTTCTTACTGATTGGTAAGAGCTCTATAAATATGTAAATAAATTAACCTTTTGTATATCACCTATGTTGCATTTATTTTCCCCAATTTCTCAGATCCTTTTAATTTCACTTAGAGTTCTTTTTCATGTTTGAGACTCAAGAGGATTAACTGTTATGTAGCCACATCTGTTAGTCTTTTCCTTTTTGATTTATGCTCTTAGTCTCATGCTTACTAAGTTACTAATTCCATAATTATGAAATTTATCTTTATGTTTATGTTTATAAATTTGTCTTTATGTTCCTTTCAGTCCCTTGGAGATTTCATATATTTATTTATTACTTATAAAATTAGTTTTTACTCTCATAAAAGTATTATGTTTATTGTTTGGCTTTATCAATTTCTGGACAGTTCTTTGATTTCCAATTATAACAGATTAGATTTCTGATATTAATCCCTTCCTTTTGTGCACTCCTCCTCTCACGTACACTCAGTATAATTAAGGCATAATATTTGGTTAAATCAACATTCAATGCTTATGTAATTATAACTATTTACATATTGTTCAATTGCTTTTTTTCTTGTACAATGCTTTATTTTTCTTGTAGAATTTCTATGTGGCAATTGCAATTTCTTCCCAAATGCTTAAATCCATCTATAAGATCCAGTTTTAATACCCTTTATCCATACCTTTTTCTAGATGGCCAAATTCATAAGATAGTCTCTTATTGCATCCCACATAGCTCAGGAACTGCATTTTATTTAATTTATTATTTTTAGGAGTGAACCTAATAAAACAGACCTATTTCTAAGGCGGAATGAAAGATTTGTGGTGCCCTTTAGCTGATCCAGGTCATTGCCGGTTCCTTGTGCCTCTGCCTTTATTGACATGTATTATGCGGCTCTGCACATGCTTCCATCTCACTGCTCTCTCTGTAATCTGCAATAAGTCTCCCTTGACAGGCTGTTTCGGGCATTTACAAGACATTTGGCCTTTTGATGACTTATGCTTTTTGGTTGTGATGTGAGGGGCCAGGGTGATCCATCATCCTACAGTAATAATGTCAGTGCTTTGCTATGTGAGCCCAAACCCTCTTTTGCAGAGTTTGAATAATGTTGACATCAATGCATTTTTCATTTGCTGAGATGGGAAGAGCTGACTTCCTGGTCTTCTAAACATAAGCTTTGGCAAATTGAATGGTTGGAAGCCAAGCCGTAATATCGCTCTGTGTACCTAGATGAAGCCTCAGGTTGTTTATATTTGTGCTTTCTCCTATGTCCACAGCTTCTCTGGACTCTGCCTCTGCTGTTCAAAAAGTAAAAGAAAGATGAGTCATTTTGTAGGATAAGTAAAGGAAGTTATTAGGTAGAGGCAATTGTCTTTTTCATATTGTTACGAGAGAAATGGTTGAATGTATAATTGATAGGAATTTAGGAAAGGATTTGTTGGAAGACACCCATTGACGTGTAAAGCTGAGTATGAGAGGGCGTAAGTTAGAATTATCTCTCTTTCTACCATTTGACTCAGCATGCGTGTTGCCCCAATGTCACGGGACAGATCTGGAATGGTCTTGGTCAGCCACACAGTTTGGAAGGATCAATGTGCCTGTATCGCCCACTGTGAATCTTTAGCTTATGCTACCCTGCTAGTATTTCTTGCTTCCCAAAACAGCACTAGATATAGAACAGCCAGGGTGGTGAGAGGCCTGTGGAGAGTGTCACATGAGAAATAGTAAATAGATTGGTAATGTGGAGCCAGATGAGAATCTGTCCTCTAATAAAGGAAGTTGGTTTTGTTCTCTTGCCTCAGAGGGCAGAGATAGAATTATGGATTTTTGAAGCGGAGGGTTGATAAAATGAGAGCAGTGCCCTGGAGATAGATACTCCTTGAAAATGTAGCACCAAGTGGGAGAGAAGAAATTAGAGCTGAGAGGGAAGAAGGCTGAACTAGAGTGGGCAAGGCTAGAAAAAAGAAGGCAAAACCAAAAGAAAGTAGCAGGGGGACTTTGGGAGGCTGAGGTAGGTGGATCACCTGAGGTCAGGAGTTTGATACCAACCTGGCCAACATGGTGAAACCCTGTCTCTACTACAAAAAAAAAAAAAATTAGCCAGTGTGGTGGTGGGTGCCTGTAATCCTAGCTAGCTGCTTGGGAGGCTGAGGCAGGGAAAATCGCTTGAAGCTGGGAGGCAGAGGTTGCAGTGAGCTGAGATCGTGCCACTGCACCCCAGCCTGGGTGACAGAGTGAGACTCCGTTTCAAAAAAAAAAAAAAAAAAAAAAAAGAAGGTAGCAGGTGGGCCTTAGGAAACCATTAAGATGAAGTGGACCTTGCTTGAGAGACAGGGATGTCCCTGAGTGTTCCCTCAGGGAAGATCAGGGACACAGAAAATGTTTTTCCTAGAGGCACAGAAAGCAACCAAGATGGCATTTACTTCTGCGTTCTCTTTTAGCCACACTCAGTATCTAACATTCTTGGCAGTATATTTTCTGTATACTGTAGCATGAGATTTAACAATCCATGTACACAAGATGTCTTCTGGTGAAACTGGGGAACTCTTTTTAAATTTTTATTGTATTTTAGGTTTTGGGGTACATGTGAAGAACATGCAAGATTGTTGCATAGGTACACACGTGGCAGTGTGATTTGCTGCTTTCCTCCCCTTCACCTATATCAGGCATTTCTTCCCATGCTATCTC
>CAUYLG010051892.1:0-18802 GCA_963573385.1 Cacajao melanocephalus | reverse complement strand
CAGTTACAGCTTTCTGCGTATGGCTCGCCAGTTTTCCCAACACCATTTATTCAATAGGGAATCCTTTCCCCATTGCTTGTTTTTGTCAGGTTTGTCAAAGATCAGGTGGTTGTAGTTGTGTGGCATTCTTTCTGAGGCCTCCGTTCTGTTCCATTGGTCTACATCTCTGTTTTGGTACCAGTACCGTGCGGTTTTGATTACTGTAGCCTTGTTTCTTGCTGGGAACTGCAGCCTGGAGAATTGCTATTCGGCCACCTTGGCGGAAGTCCCTATATTGGGTTTTATGATTAACAAAGCACTTCCACAGTTGAGTCTGACTTGACCCTCACCACATATGTGTCAGGAGGTTATGGGAAGTATTGTCCCCATTATAGAGATTAAAAAACTGAGAACAGATGGAGCAAATGACTCACAGGCTTACTAGGCAATAGAGCCAAGTTTTGAACCTACGTGTTGCTTCCAAGTCCACTGCTCTTTCTATTATAACAACTACTGCTAAGATTATAAAGACCATTGTGTCTTGAGTTTTGAGTTCCACTCTACAGTTTCTATTATGCTAGAGGCAAAAAATATTACTACTGCCAAAAGCAGCAATATTTGGTTTCTTAGTCTGTTCAGATGGCAATAACAAAATACCATAAATTGGCGAGTTTATTAAACAACAGAGATTTATTTCTCACAATTCTGGAGGCTAAAAATCCAAGATCAGATGTGGTATTTAATGAGGGCTCATTTCCTGATTCATAAATGGCACCTTCTAGCTGTGCCCTCAGAATGGGCAAAGGATAGCTCCGGGGCCTCTGTTATAAAGGCACCAATCTCATCCCCTGAGAGCCCCACCCTGCAAAAGTTCTACCTCTCCATACCATCAACTTAGGGGGTAGAATTTCAACATATAAGTTTTGCATGAGGACAAAAACTTTCAGACTATATCAGGGAGGAAAACTGGACATTATCATTATGGAGTAGAGATTTTTCAAACACCTTTAAAAGTGCAGAACAGGCTGGGCATGTTGGCTCATGCCTATAATCCTAGCACTTTGGGAGGTCAAGGCAGGTGGATCACGAGGTCAAGAGATCAAGATCATCCTGGTCAACATAGTGAAACCCCGTCTCTACTAAAAATACAAAAATTAACTGGGCATGGTGGTGCATGCCTGTAGTCCCAACTACTTGGGAGGCTGAGACAGGAGAATTGCTTGAACCCAGGAGGCAGAGGTTGAGGTGAGCCGAGATCATGCCATTGTACTCCAGCCTGGGTAACAAGAGCGAAACTCCATCTCAAAAAAAAAAAAAAAAAAAAAAGAAAAAGAAAAAAAGAAAAGCGTAGAACAAAAGTGATTTCTTAAAATTTTTATTCTCATTATTAATATCTTATGGCACTCCACAGTATCTAACCAGATTACTAACCCCTTTATATAATACCAAGAATTTGCTCAGAAATCAACTCATCTGGCTCAGCAGGGAAACAGGAAAAACCAATATGCCTTTGCTCCCACACTGCCTTCCGCAAGCTCTTCAGAGTGAAAAGCAAAAGATAAGAGTTTTCTCTGTCATTTTAAACAGGAAAAATTAATTGCTCCTGCAGAGATGAAAACTTTACCTTTGAGAAGAAACCACTGGTGCAAAATGCTTTTTTCTTCAATTCCCACCTGTGGAGACCTAGGGTTTGGCAGCAAATTGGAACTTAAAGAGTGTATTCACAAAGACAAATGCCAGATTCCTCTCTAATTAGAAATGACCTGTCTGGTAGACACTGTGACTGAAGGCTGACAATAGGTAGAGGGAAGCAAGATGACGTAAATAACATTTACATGTTTGAGAATGAGTGTCTTCACATTGCTGTGTATATATAACTAGGTCTGCTGTTGAACTTCTGAGTAGTAAAGAATAAAAAAACAAGGTTTGCTAATCATATCATTATGGATTTGTAACTGGCATAGAAAGTACTTTCATGTATATATTTTTAAATTTTTCTCTGCAGCAATAGTAAGCAGGCTTGCAATACCATTAGTGGCAGAATCCAATACATTAATTTATGAAGGAAGAAAACTTGGTCTAGGATTCAAGACTTGGAACTTCTATTTTCAAATCGTTCCATCAGCTCGTGTCTCAGTTTTTTCCACCTGAAACAATGGAACGCTGCCCATTTGACTTCATAAAATCTATTACGGAGGAAAATGCAAGAGGACTTGATGGGAATTCACAGGCACTGTTTGTGATTTACGCAAGAAGTTCTTCTGCCCCAGCCATCTGACTACTACAGCTGTCCTGATAGAGCTCCCGCGTGTGCGTGGGACTGCACAACAGCATTGGAATCTGCTCTCTGTTTGAGTTCTGGATATGCCTCTGTTGATCGACATGGATTTGTGAAATTCATTTCAACATCACTTAAAGCACTTTCTCGTCTGAATGAGGAAATGGAGATATGAATACCACAGGGTTTTTGCAGTATCAGATGTGAACATATATATGTACTAAAGTATTTTCTAAACTTAAGTGTATTTAAAAGCTAAATGTGTCCTGTGACGATCATTCAAATAAACAATTCAACCAATCATTTTTCTTTTCATTTGAGGAATGAGGTAGAAAGACAAAGTAGTGGTGTCACAATAACTCATTTGGAACAAGTAGGTCTCTGGAGTTCTCGAGTCAGGGTGTTAGGTGTGGAAGGAAGTCAGAGCTGTGTTATTTTGAAGAGCATGAAGGTAGAGGTGACCCAACAGTGCAGATGTATGAAATACCAGAGTAAAAACCTGAAGGTGAACCAGAGCATCCAACCATTGGAAGAGGCCAAGGGACCCCAAGTCTGAGGCAGTGAGGCAGCTAACCATCTTAAAGTGTAGTCAACAGAGTGAGGAAGGAGAAAGGTGGGTAGAAGGAGGAGAAAGCTTGAGGATCCAGATCACAGAAGTGGCAGCCTTTTGCTAAAGAGCATGTGGGAAGGGAGAATGAGGGAAGGGGATTCTGTCTGTTTGGTTTATAGAGATTTAATAATACTACAGAGATCTAATAATACTATAACTCATGGAAAGTCAAGGAGTTCATTTAGGCTTGTTTTGTGAAGGTATCTGGGCTTCCTATCAGAACAGTTGTTAGGTTAACAGGCTGAGGTCAATCTTGATCCTTTTGAGTGTCTCTTCAGATAGATATTCCCTTTGAAAATAGCAGGCCCTATATCTGAGAGATGGATGTCTCTAGGGACCATGGATACTGGAGACAATTTCCTTTCTGTTCCTATCTCCTACCCACAAATACTACCCCATAGCATAGACAACACCAGCATGCCCGTTTATCCTGAAAGAAATCAGGGCCACAATGACACTGAATCTCTTTTCCTCGTGGTTTCTCCCACTCATTTATTCATCAGATGCTTTTTTTTTTCTCCGTTCCTTTCTTGCTTTCCATATATCTATTTGAAATACATCTGAAATAAATCTCAAGGCTCCCAGGAATATTTCTGCTCATGTAAGCATGTGTACGGTTTCCATCCTCATGTTTTCACACAAGCAATGTTTTAATGCCAAAGGGAAAGAAAGGGCTTTTGCTGTGTTTGTTTGTTTCTTTCTTTCTTTCTTTTTTTTTTTCAGTATGCTTTACTTTTTTCTGGCCACAGTTGGATGCAGGCTATGGATTCTTTTAAATATTCTTTCTGACTGAGGCAGAAGGTGGTAATGGAAGAGCTTAAATCCTGACTTTGCCACTTACTCATTATTTGACCTTCAATATGTGACTTAAATTCTATAAGCCTCAGATTTCTCCCTTGTAAACTGAGGATAAAAAATAGAGATAAAGTATTTCTCTTACTCTATATAAAGCAGTAAGTATTTATGGCTATACATGAGTACCCTTTCCTTTACTTTTTCAATTAGATAATCTTAAGACAATTTAACCAGAAAGTTCATGTTGCTCAATTATAAACATGCATCTCTTGCAGTCAAGGTTATCTGTGTGTTAGAATAGTGGGTCTCAAAGGGCCTGCAGTGTAAATAGAAGTGGGGTGATGCAGTAGAAGGAAGGAGGGAGATAAGACTTTGCTGCAATGGTTTTAAAATGGGAACATGTGGGCAATGGATTAGCCTGTTGTGCAGCTCTGCTGGATATAAGTCCAGGTTAGCAACCAGGTACCGTCAAGTAGCAAAATGATGCTTGTCTCCTCATAAACTTCCTAGGAAAATGAAGATTCAATTTAATATGACTGTAAAGGTAGAAAAGATCTCAAGAGATGATCAAGCTTAGACTTGGGCCACTTGGGATAAGGTAGGCAAAGTGCTTAGCCGAGGGGTCGGTACATGGCTCTCCTTGTCAGTGTGTGTAATAGTTGGGGGAGTAGGGGTGGTTATAATAATAATTATTATTTTATTATTACTATTATTAGGAAGGATTTGTCTAGAATCAAGTCAAGCAAGGTTTGGTAACACTTTCTTCTCTGTCTCCAGGCTTTACCCACATATCAGACCTACAAGGTCTAGAAGTATACCCCTCATGACTTCTAGGCTATGCTCCAAGTTCTTCTCTAAGAAAGTTGAACTCTAGAGTGTCATTTAGCTTTACCATATCTTACATTAAAACATATACAGGCTTATTGCTAAAGGGGGGAACCAAAGCCCTGAAAATGGCCATGATTATTAATCCAAGGATGTTTAGAGGCTCTGAGGCAGACAGAAGGAGAGACCTGCAGCTGGATTCTCTATGGTGGCAGAGAATTTTCATTGTGCATTCAGGAGTGGGCAACACGTGGACCGCTGGCAAGACAAGGTGGTGGGTGGCTTTTGCATACTTGTGTCTCAATCTCTGACCTCCCTGCTAGTTTTTCCCTTGACACATCTCTCTGTCTTCTCCAGTGGGAATTCTGGGGAGCCGACCATTAGATAGTTCATCCGTTGTGCAAGCACAGTTTCATAGAGTTTAGACTGCTTAACTCAAATTCAGAAGCATTTATCACCCTGCCACTAAGGCAGTTGACAGCTAGTATATAACTGCCCTAAAAATTATTTCAAAATGATGCCTTTGCTTGGTCCTTGAAGCTGTTGATTTAGAGGCCTTGAATTGGGAATGTCCTAGCTATAAGCCAAGGAGGACATGCCACTTTCTTTTATTATCTTCTACTAAAAGTATAGGCAGTTTAATCCATACCCATTGTTTCTATTCTTTTTTTTTTCCCCCAGTTTTAAGATTGAGTTTTATTTTTTCAACATCTGTTGCATGTCACCATTCCATTAATTTCTGTCACCCCATTCATATCTACTAATGGTTCGCAAGCCTTACTTTATAGCAGTTTTATTGGACATAAGCCCAGATACAAACCAGACAGTGTGAAGTTACAGAATGAAGCTTCTCTGTTTTTAATGAACTCCCAAGGTGAGTGGAAATCAGTTTAATGTGGTTCTAGACAGTCATATTTCCTTACAACATCCTCTTCACGAATCCTTTACACACCTACATTTTCATTTATCTATCTATTTATTTATTTATTATGCTTTAAGTTCTGGGGTACGTGTACAGAACACGCAGGTTTATTACATAGGTATACATCTGGCATGGTGGTTTGCTGCATCTATCACCCTGTCATCTACATTAATTATTTTGCCTAATGCTATCCCTCCCTTATCCCCCTACTCCCTGCTATCCCTCCCCTACCCCCCAACCCCCCGACAGGCCCTGGTGTGTCATTTTCCTCTCCCTGTGTCCATGCGTTCTCATTGTTCAACATCCACTTATGAGTGAAAACATGCATTGTTTGGTTTTCTGTTCTTGTGTCAGTTTGCTGAGAATGATGGTTTCCAGCTTTATCCATGTCCCTGCAAAGGACATGAACTCATCCTTTTTTATGACTGCATAGTATTCCATGGTGTACATGTACCACAGTTTCTTTATCCAGTCTATCATTGATGGGCATTTGGGTTGATTCCAAGTCTTTGCTATTGTGAACAGTGCCACAATAAACATATGTACACACCTACATTTTTAAAGCATTAGTGTCCACTAGATTCAAAAGTACTTAGAATTATGTGATAGTTGAATGTATCCCATGTGCAATACCCTCTTGGGGAGGTGGACCTTTCCTCCATGGTTTCTAGCCACTAAACCTGAAAGAATTATCTTAGGTCAGTGCAAAAAAAAAAAAAAAGGAACTTTCCAATTGCTTTAAAAACAAGTCTTCTCATCTAGAAAAACCCAAGAGGTTACAGTCTTGTGTGGCTTGATTAGTTATATGCAAGCTTTGTGCCATACAGTTAGTGCCACATATAAATAGTTCTCTGGTAACCTCCTAGGGTTTGAAGTTTTCTTGTGACTCATTAAACCAAATCATCTTCACTCTACATCTATAGCTGCTTCTTTGCTTCTTGCCTACTTTTTTTATGTATGTTTCATGTATCTTCAACCTTACCTCTGCCTGATGTTCAGCTTCATATGATGTAACATCCTGACCTCTCACATACCAGATTAGCCACATTGGTAATTCCTTATTTTGAAAAATTGTAAAATATACACAATCTGACATCTCTTGGATTGTGCCCCCATGATTATGATCTGGATCCAGGCATTTATGAAACACCAAAATAAGGGCTCACCTCTCTGTGATGGTTGCTATTTCCTTTATTCCCTATTATAAAATAATCTGGATTTATTGGGATCTCTGTATATTGGGCAGCCATGTTAAAACTTAGAAATTTGCATTTAAGGAGACAGATTAGTACCTCAGATCTTTAAAGTCAATCCTGTCCTTTTCTCTGCTTTAAGCTGCAGCTGCTAATTGATTTCCCTCTGCTTTTATAGCAGCGTAGATCCTGCTTCTTTTAAATGTCTATTTATTTTTGCACAGTGCCATAAACAACAAAAATGAGCTTAAAAGATCTAGCACTATAAGCCCCACCTAGTCCAGCTGCATTTTACCATTTTATTGTTCTACCTTCTCACAGGTTCATTCACATGACATGTCTCTATTGCAAGTATAACACAATGAGTCTTCACCAAAACATCAAAGCCCATTACTGAAAACAAAATTAAACATGTCCAGTGTAATTTAACACTAATATTTTTTAAAAAACTGTTGTTTTCACTCCTGCTGCATACTGAATCCCTGATTCCTGGAGTGAGCAGTAAGTGGAAACATATACCACAAAATGCAGAAAGTAATTCTCTCCTACCTAGTAGGTGAGTTGATTTGTAAAATGTAGAGTTAGCATAATGTCAACTCTTGGCAAGAAAATTGAAATACCAGTGGTTTTGAAGGAAGTGTTATGCTGTGACCAATGTGGGTAAAGAAAAAAATGAGGTCTGAGTAAACCTTCAATGAGTTCTGTAATTGTGCCTACCATTTATGATTGTGAAATAGAATTCCCCTACCCCCAAGAAAAAGATAAAGCATAAGTCCTGACAGCATAAGATGCAAATGTTATTATGACATGACTCCTGTCTTCCTCATTGTTCACTCCAGTCCCAAACTCCATGCCACAGCCACACTGATATGATAGATGTCTCCCAAGAGTGTCTTGCCAATCTCAACTCATGCCTTTGCCAACATTAGTCAGTCAAATGGGAGCTCTGTTCTGTACCTTACTAACTGTAATCCATTCTTCTAAATGCTCTTTTGATATCTTCTTCTCTGAGAAGCTTTTCTGACTTCTACAGTCTATGTCTGATGGGCAAATAGTGGATCAAGCATAGTTTTATTTAAAAAATTCTTGCTTGTATAGTGGTCTCTGTATCTGTTATTTAAAATAACTCTTTTTCTGTAATAACTCTTGAGATCAGAAGTGGTATTCTTTTTTTTTTTTTTGAGATGAAGTCTTTCTTGTTCTGTCCTCAGCTCACTGCAACCTCCACCTCCCAAGTTCAAGGGATTCTCCTGCCTCAGCCTCCCAAGTAGCTGAGATGACAAGCATGTGCCACCATGCCGGGCTAATTTTTGTGTTTTTAGTAGAGATGGGGTTTTACCATGTTGATCAAGCCGGTCTTGAACTTGTGACCTCAAGTGATCTGCCTGCCTCAGCTTCCCAAAGTGCTGGGATTACAGGCGTGAGCCACCACACCCAGCCAGAGGTACTGTTCTATTTATTGTTGGTTCACCAGCATCTAGAAGAAGGCCTTCTTTGGGAAAGAGTAGGTGCTCAATAATCATTTTCTGAAGACTTATGTAGATGACTATTGGATTAGCCACCATTCTCCCAACTTGGTTTTGTCTGCAGAAACAAGATCACAGTTTGCATACCTCCTTTGAGTGTGTGATCAATACCATATTGACATGAAGTAAATATGGCTCAGACCATCAGTGGAACTGAGGTCCAACCAACAATTCAGGAATGGTACATGAGGAAGTGGTATATAGGCAATGATAATGGTCACTATTAAGAAATCCATTTTCCTTCATTTGCCAAGATGAATTTTCTAATTCCTTCAATGGAGTGTTTATTTTGAGTCATACTCTGGTTATGAGAAGAAAAATGATCTTATTTTTATATTCCGAGTTATAGTGAAAGGAAATTGTGGTTTGAGAATTTAGAAGGGAGCTAAAAGGAATGGCAGAGTAGATGACAGAGATGTTTCTTACAGGGCAACCCCAGGGGAGGGAAAGACGGCTGAGGCAAGGTCATCTGGATGTTAGAATAATAATGAAAATGATAATGATATCAGCTCAAACGTACCAAGCACTTGGTTATATGCCAGACCTAGAACTAAACACTTCATATGCATTAACTCACTTAATCTCATAAACCTGTGTAGGATTGAAGTGCAGGGAGTTTAAGCAACTCATCCCAAAGCTCCAGAGAAAGGAAGAGGCAGAGCTAGGATTTGAACACAGACAGGCTAAACATAGATTCCATTTACTTCAGATGGGGGACTTGGAAAAAGGAAGGTACAGGTTGACACAGTGTATAGCACTCTGTTGAGTTATAACATGCTATGACGTCAAGTATTAGTGGATGAAGCTAAGATTGTGCTTTGGGAAGATAATGGAATGATGAGCTCTGCGTACATGGGATTTTTCCCTTAGTTATACTGAGTTAAGAAAACTTAACATGGTTTATATAAATTTATCATCTACTTCAACTATTTATACTCTACATTTTCTTTAGGACTATTATAGAACTGAGCAGGCAGAAGTTGATTCCTTCTACCTATATTCACTCTTCTGGTCCAATTTTGCCAAGGGCCTATGTTTCTGAAGTGCCCAGTTTCATGAAGGAGTCCCTCCAAAATGTTGTCACAGTTTCATTTGCAATCTTGCAGAATACAAAGCGTGGGGCTTTGAGTCAAAATGGTTACAGTTTTTATATGTGTGACTTTGGATAATTCAAATAACCTCTTTGATTTTTCTGATTCCTCTTCTGTAAATGAGGAGTGCAAGTTAGCTCTCCCATGGGGCTGTTGATGAATATCAAGTGGAATATTATATCTGCAAGCATTTCCTAAACTTCAGGGAAATGATGCAAAATGTTATGCTAGGGTTTATGATTGTTATGTTCATTCACTGTTCACTCAACAGCTATTTATGGAACTCCCACAATAGATCAGCACTCTTAGGGGTGCCGGGGATTCTGCAGTGAACAAGTAAACAAGACCCCTGCTCCGGGAAGAACAAATATTCCCATCGGGGCGGTAAAGGGGAAGAAGGCAATAAGCAAGAAAACAAACGTAATAATTTTCAATTGTGACAAGTGCTCTGAAAAATAAAAATATGGAGAGAGTATATGGTCATTTTTGCTACGTCATATTCCAACCGATATGACTGATTGCAGAATGTTTTCATAGACATCCATAGCACTATGGTATGAAATCCAGGGCAACTTGCTGCACCACTGAGTGTGCATTGTAACTCCTGATGCCTAGCTCCTGGTAGGCTCTTTGAACACATGTTTGTTGAATGCTCCACTAAGTGTATGTGACTTAGTTTCCTGATGCCTTCCTGCTATAAAACATTCATGAAAGAGTCATGACATTTGTAGTTAAAATGGAACTTTAAGCTTCAGTGATATCAACATCTTGATTTTGGTGGAGGTAGCTTAGTAGAGCAGTGTGAAGGCAAGCTCTGGAGTAAGATGGTCCAGGATTTACTCTCAGTTCAATACCAGTTACCATACCCAAGTTGCTTCAACTCTGCATATCCATTTTCTTATCTAAGGCATGAAGGTATTAAAATCCTCTTAACTCATAAGATTACTAATAGTGTGATATAAAATAATGAAAAAAGTACTTACAATCATGGCTGAGTAAAGCAAACTTTCAATGTATTTTTTTTTGGTAGATGGGAAAACTCAAAGCTTCAAGGTATTTTCCCATAAGTCAATGTAAAGTAGTAGAAAAATAACTAGAAATCAGAGTGCTGTTTAATATTTATTTTTACAACTCACAGCCATAGGCTCTGGTGTCCCTCTGGGCTTGGATGATGTTTTCAAGCAGGTCAGGCTGACCTAGGGAGTAAGTATGCCTTCTTTCTTACATTCAACTCAAGAGAAAGAGCCTCTGGCAGCTATTTCTCAGCTGCTTTGGCTTCTGTCTTTATGCGAAGCTGTGCCACCTAAATAGTAAAAAGTGCTGCACACACAAGGATGCCTTCACTGGGACAAGCAGTTGGGACTTTGCTGTTCTGATCATTGTTAATAATTGCGTCGATTGCTTTTTGTTGAAATTCTACCATCTCCCAGGCACTAGACTAAGTAGTTTAGGGGTACTTTAACATTTACTTCTCATAATAAACCTGTGAAATGGTTCTTACTATCCCCATTTTAAAACTAAGGAAAATCTGTTATGTAGCTTCTTTAGTATCACACAGTCTCTGGTCCATCTGACTTCAGAACCCACGTGTTTTCCTTTAGAAGCTGTTGCATAGATATGATCACACTCCTGCTATTATTATTTTGTCATGCCCATGATCCATCCATTCAGAACGTTCCAAAATTTAAAATATGAAATGCTTGCTACTCATAGGGAAATTCCCATCTAATAAACAATAGGAACACTTCCCAGTACATACACAGACAAAACCCTTTGCCCCAAATAGGGGATGGTGACTCCCCTTACTTATCACAGCAAGGGTAAATGAGGGATTTTTTTTTTCCAAAGGAAATTGAGCCTAGTAACAGGCATTGGTGGTGAGCTCTCTCTGGCAGCGATTGCTGCGGTTTCCTGGCCACGCTGTAGATGAGACATCCATTAGGCCTCAAGGGCTTGAAGTTAGAGCCTGAGTCACAGTTGCAGCTGCTAACATGATGTGAATGTTGAAAGCTCTAATCAGACATCCAGTCATTGGCTTCATGGTTGCTTTTCTCTTTGATGAGGAAATATGCAGTTCCTTAGGGGTGAATGTCAAATGTTCATAAATAGAGAAGCAACTGAAATATCTATGAGCAATTCTTATTTATAGGAATCATTTATCCAGAGTCTCTATATGCCTTTCCAGCTCCAGTATTTATCTATGGCATTATCTATCACCATGCAGTACCAATATATCCACATGCTGTTTCTATTTATATGCGTGGAATCTATCTCTCTAATTGTTTTCGAACCTCTCACTAGTGAGTACGGTAATTCACCTCCTGGAGGATGGTAGCACGTGCTTTGCTTTGTCTGCTAATTCTACCTTCGGCAAGCCTATCGAAAAACCATGTGTCCATTCTTTCATAGTTTTTGCCCACATTTATCAGCAACTACCTGTGTTTCTAGCTACAATGTTTGGTCCAATCAATGTAGAACTCTTTTCCTTACATAGTGTATTTTCCACATACACCTTCTTACTTTCCTCTTCTGATAATTTCATCGATGTCCTCAGCACAACCAATAACTGTTACCTAAATGCTTGTGACCAAAATGTTAAAACGAACATTAACTTTGTTTCCATTTTTGTTGTGAGATGGAGTCTTGCTCTGTCACCCAGGCTGGAGGGCAGTGCCACTATCCCAGCTCACTGCAACCTCTACCTCCCAGGTTCAAGCGATTCTCCTGCCTTAGTCTCCCAAGTAGCTGGGACTACAGGCGTATGCCACCATGCCCTGCTAATTTTTTGTGTTTTTAGTAGAGATGGGTTTTCACCAGGTTGGCCAGGCTGGTCTCGAACTCCTGACCTCAACCAATCCACCCACCTAGGTCTCCCAAAGTGCTAGGATTACAGGCATGAGCCACCATGCCTGGCCGAAAATAACATTGCCTTTGAATTGAGAATATACAAATTCGCATCAAATACCCAATCTTATAGGTGTACACCCTTGGGCTAATGTCATAAATAATTTGAGCAGCCTCATCTGTAGGACTTATTAGTGATACTAATCTTGTAGTTGTGTTGTGTTGTAGTTTTTAGGTAAGTTATAATTTATGTGTTCTGCCTGTAAATGCTGATTCTCTGTATAATACACTTTCCCAATGTCCTATAAGTAACATTCCTTCAGCAGTTACTCTGTGTAGAAACTATGGATTGTGTTTTTCATGTCACTTAACCCCCAAATGATTCTAAGAAGTAGGTACTGTTGTTATTCCAATTTTATAAAATGAGAAAGCAATGCTCTAGAGGTTGGTAGCTTGGACAAGAATACACAAGTAGAAGGAACAGGAAGCAAGATTCCAATGCTAGTTTTTCTAAATCTGAAGTGCCATGTAGATTTTAATTGTAGTATCCTCAGCACCTAGGACAATGCGTACCCTTGTAGATTTGACCTGACATCTATGAGCTATTGCTATCTTCAGAAATATGTTTATTTTATGTGACATCTGATGATATGTAGTTGGTTTAACTTTGTGGATAAACCTGACAGTTAGTTCATGAATACAAATACACGCTTTAGGATTGGACACTTCAAACGCATCAGTCTCTTCTCAGGAATATGGGTGGCATATTGAGGACAATGACGAAACAATAATTTTATTTTTTTTTAAATTGCATTTTAGGTTTTGGGGTACATGTGAAGAACATGCAAGATTGTTCCATAGGTACATACATGGCAGTGTGATTTGCTGCCTTCCTCCCCATCACCTATATCTGGCATTTCTCCCCATGCTATCTCTCCCCAACTCCCCACCCCTCACTGTCCCTCCCCTATTTCCTCCCAACAGACCTAGTGTGTGATGCTCCCCTCCCTGTGCCCATGTGTTCTCATTGTTCAACACCCGCCTATGAGTGAGAACATGTGGTGTTTGATTTTCTGTTCTTGTGTCAGTTTGCTGAGAATGACGGTTTCCAGGTTCATCCATGTCCCTACAAAGGACAGAAACTCATTGCTTTTTATGGCTGCATAGTATTCCATGGTGTATATGTGCCACATTTTCCCTGTCCAGTCTATCATCGATGGGCATTTGGGTTGGTTCCAGGTCTTTGCTTTTGTAAACAGTGCCACAACGAGCATTCGTGTGCATGTGTCCTTATAGTAGAACAATTTATAATCCTTTGGATATATACCCAGTAATGGGATTACTGGGTCAAATGGAATTTCTATTTCTAGGTCCTTGAGGAATTGCCATGCTGTCTTCCACAATGGTTGAACTAATTGACACTCCCACCAACAGTGTAAAAGTGTTCCTATTTTTCCAAGCTCATCATCACTGGTCATTAGAGAAATGCAATAATTTTAAAAATAGCTAACATTTTTTGGTGTACTCACTATATGCCAGCATATAATACTAAATACTTAATATATTGTTTTATCCTTACAACAACTCTCTGAAGTAGATAACATCATTATGCAATTGTAAAAATGGGAAAACTGAGTAACAGAGAACTGTAAGTTACCCAAGGACACACTCATAGTCATGTTTAAAACCAGGCTCTGAATGTTGATATTCTAGCTCCCTATAGTTGGAATCATTACTAAACCTTTTTAAACTTCATTAAAGATATTAATAGAATAGGGGTAATAATATAACCTAACTCAAAAGGTTGTGAGAATTAAATGAGAAACTGCCCTTGAGACAATCCTTAGAATATAACACATTGAAGAATGAGCTTAATACAGGTTAACGTCATCATTAGTAGCTGCTGGATTTCAAGCTGCCTGAGGGCAAGTATCATATCTAGTTCACTCTTGTTTTCCCCACAGCACCCAGACAGTATGTTATTGCCTATGTTTGGTGCATCATTGATGCCTTTGAATGAAACTGAAGAAAGAATAGATACATTCAATGGGGATCAGAATTCTCTTGAAGAGATTCGAAAGGTGACCTTCAGGAGTTCTTGGGAGCTTGGATAAAGGTGAAATTACTTCATTAGTGCCCTTCCATTCATCCAATGAAATTAACAGAGCTCTGTGACCTCCTTAAGAAGCCCCATCACTTGGAATTGCATTGACCTAGGGGAGGTGCAAGACTGACAGAGCTTACCACATCCCTGTTGTCCCCCTGCCTGGGCTGAGGAGGCACAGGAGCAGCTAGAAGCCAAGGGGTAGGTAAACAAGGAGCCTCTCCCTCAACTTCTTTAATCTCCTTATTGCTTCCTGCCCACAAGAGGTGCAGGCAGGATACAGATTTCCCTGTGGTAGGTGGTGGGTCTGCTAACATTTTCAGAAACACAGAAACGTGCTCATCCAGAACACACACATGTGTGTCTTCATAGACACATGAACACACATGTGTCTTCATAGACACACACATATGCACACACACACACACACACACACAGAGAAAAGGAAGGATCAGTGATGGCAGGGACTACCAAAAATCAAGCTCCTTGGGCTTGGTTGTTGAACAGCAGCCCCTGCTGCAGGACCAGGCACCAAAGCATAATTTGTAGTCATGTAGTAGCAACATGCCTGGATGGCAGCGTAAAACATTTATAAATCAGGCTCTAATGAACAGCTTCAGTGCTTTATGACTGCAGTTAACTCTTTCTCACATCTCAGCTGGTAGGAAACAGGACGAAATTGTGTGTGTGTGTGTGTGTGTGTGTGTGTGTGTATACATATACATGAAATATATAGTATGCATAAGAAATATATATATATATGCAGAGAGAAAAAGAAAAACTGAATTTCTGACACAAAAGGAATGAAGGGGGCTGACTCTTTTGATATAGTTGTGATAGTCAGTGATAATGATAACGGGTATGGCTAGCCTATTCAGAACTCACCGTGTGCTGGGCACTGAACTCAGAGCCATGCATGCATCATCTCCTATAATCCTAAAACATGCCATGGGGGAGGCCTCATTGCCCTCCCTTGACAGATACAAAGCTGAGGCTCAGAGAAGCTTGGTAACTTGCCATAAGTTCACAGGTTTCACAGTTGGTGAATGACAAAGCTAGGTTTGTGGGGCTTGGAGATATTCTGCCCCCAAATCAACCATTAAGGTATAGCAAACAGACATTATTGGAGCAGACTTAGGCAAAACTTGAGAGCAGATGCCTAAACATGTTCAACTAGTTTCGACTTCAGATTTAATCCTTTCACTAACAGTCCTCAGTGGGAAGTCTCATCAGTTCACTTCATGGATAGTAAACTCTGATAATATCTTTAAGTTGTCCAAGGTCACACAGCTGATAAGCACTGGAGATAGAGTTAGGAAGCAAGCATGTCTGACCCCAAAGCTGTGTATTGTCCCTGGAACACCTAAGTGTGAAGGGGTGAGTGTTCTCCTTCCATATGTGCACCCATGCCTCTGAGTGCTGCCCACCACACACGAACACTTCTTGGGTACTCTCTCCTTCGTGATTTCTAAGGCAGCTCATCCAGACCTGCTGAGCTGGCCAAGCCTCTCATGGCAAGCCCTGTGTCCTCAGCACCCTTACAGAATGGAATTTGTCCAGACAGCAGAGTGCCTTACCAAAACTAAAAGCTTTGATAGTAGTAGCATTTGAACCCAAAGGACAGCATCCCAAGTAGCAGGGATTTACGGGACAGGACTCTTCATGGGACATAGATTTCAGGGGAAGGGGGTTAATGGCTACTCTCAACGTCACACTACTTCTGTATGATGACAACATTCTTTTATTAAAAGAGGACATTCTTTTAATAAACATTCTTTTATTAAGGTTATTTAACCTTAACTCAGTGGCCCTCCCCTGTTCATGGTTGTACCCTAGCACACTAATGCTCAGTTAGTACCCATGAATATTCCTTGCACAGATGTGAATGTCTAGGTCATCACTGCCTGTGGGAAGCGCCTTGCCCAGGGTGAGGCTAGAGCCGCTTCTGGCATCCAGGGTGACCAGTTGTACTGGAAACATCCATCTATGGATTTATCACAGCTAGACTCATATTAGTTCCTCTGAGAAACATTCTCCAATGCAATAATTAGGGTTAATGCTTTCCTATTCCATATGCCTTAGAGCATGCTTTCACTAATACAATAGCCGCACAGCAGAAGAGGAAAGTGCTAACCTTGGGCAGCAGTTGAACCTTGTCATGAGCATATGTCCTACCATTTAGAAGCGGTCTGAGTTTAGGAAAGATAAGTAGCCTTTTCAAGGTTCTAATTCTTCTCTGTCAGGTGGAGGTAGTAATACTTAACTTTTAGAGTTGCTTCAAGGATTAAAGATAATACAACTGAGAAGCAGGCCTGATAAGAAAGAAACAGTGGTCTGGAGTCCACATGCAGTAGTCTTTTAGACCTATGTTGACCACCTTAATTCACATACAAGTACACACTCCATCCCCCTACCCCACCCAAGTTTCCTGATTCTTCGTGACACTTAGCACTTTCTGACATTCGTAGATTTTACTTATGTTTGTTCTTTAGCCTGTCCCTGTCACTCCAACTCCCTCCTGAGCATGTAAGCTCTTAGAGAGCAAGGGGGTTTATTTCTTTGTTTACTAGTATGTCTGAGTGCTTACAACAGTGTCCTGGACATAATAAGTTGTCCATGAATGTTCGGTGAATGAATGGATGAATGATTATTACCATGTAGTTTAACCAGTTTCCCCCTCCCTTACACACACACACACATACACACACACTCACACCCTACCTGCAAGCTGTGAACTGATAACTTCTTGAAGTCAGAAACTGTCTCCTGTTTTTCTCTGGCCCCAGATTTAGCCCTGTGCCCAGCATAGTCTTAAAGAAACAATGCTTTGGGCTGGTAAACTCCCAGTGATGTTCCCCAAGGCCCCATGGCATTGGGTTTTAAGAGGCTCTAGTAAATCTAATTTTCCTATACTTTTCTTCACTCTAGCTGCCGCTTCTGAGCAATTATTTCTTTATTTTCATTCCAAGCTTTTGCCTTTTTTTCCTTGTGATACCCTCGTATAGCACTGAACAACACGTCTCCCTCCAGGAGGTTTTTGTTGAAATCTATGCTACAGATATTGTATCCTCAGCATGGCCTTACATACTATTTGTAAAAGTGGTGTCAGGGGAGCTTATCCTGTGTATAGTGGACATAAGGTGTTACGTGGGCAGAGTGAAGAAGAGGAACTGGAAAGACTATTCTAGAAAGAAAGAACAATTCTGGCAAGGGCTCATAAAAGCAAGTGCCAAGAAAACATTTGTGAAACAAAAGACTCAGTTGTGGGATGTGGGAAAGAGCTTGTGGCATGTAGAAGACACCAAAGATAAATAAATGAAAGAATGGATTCCAGGCTGACTGGAGTGGATTAACTCAGCATACCACTCAATATTTATTGAGGCCTTGCAGGTTCAGACTCCCATCCTGGGGGCCAGGGATGTCCTGGTAAATGAGACGGACACCGTCCCTGCCCTCCTGTGTCTTGGAGCCTAGTACAGAGCCAAGTCTGAATTAAAGAGTCACACAAGTGTATAAAAACAGTGGATAACTACTATCCATGATGGCAGGCAGTTCTGATCTATTCAGAAGCGACAGGGAAGACCTCCCTAAAAAGGCCACTTTTGAATTGAGATTCAAAAATAAGGGCTAGTTAACCAGATAGAGGCGGGTGCAGTGAAGTGTAGAGCATTCTATGCAGAGGGAGTCATATGGGGAAAGCTCCTGTTTTGAGAGAGAACATGTAAAAACAGATGAAAGAAGGCCACATGGCTAGAGCAAGGAGGCATGGAGGTGGGTCGAGATATGGGATGGGTGAGAACCCCATATTGAAAAGAGATGCAGGCCATGAGAAAGATCATGGCCTTTACTGGAAGAATGGGAAGCTGCTGGATGGGTTTAGCCAACGAGTGACATGACCACATTTGCAGTTTTTAAATTCACTCTGGTTGATATGTAGGGAAGAGATAGTGCAAAAAGGGTAACCAGCTGGACAGTAATGGCTGAATCCAACTAGGAGATAATGGTGGTCTGGACACCATGCTGGCCAGGGGATGGATAAACTGGAGAGGGATTGAGCACATAAAATGCACAGAAATTGGTGATAGAAACAACGTGGCAGGTGGCAGAGGCTTTCAGTCTGGGGTCTGGGTTTCTGGATTGTGCAGCTCGGTGGCTAGTGGTGCCACCCACTGGGATGCAGGAGCACTGGAGAAAGCCCAGATGGATGCAGAGGACAGCACATGGGACTTTGGGACAAAACTGGGCTTCACCACTCTCTAGTCATGAAAATTTCTGCCATTAGTTTATTTTACATATATACATATTTTTTATTGTGTTTTAGGTTTTGATGTACATGTGAAGAACATGCAGGATTGTTGCATAGGTACATACATGGCCATGTGGTTTGCTGCCTTCCTCCCCATCATCTATATCTGGCATTTCTCCCCATGTTATCCCTCCCCAACTCCCCATCCCCCGCTGTTCCCCCCCAGGTCCCCACCACAGACATCCATGTGTGATGCTCCCCTCCCTGTGTCCATGTGTTCTCATTGTTCAACACCTGCCTGTGAGTGAGAACATGTGGTGTTTGATTTTCTGTTCTTGTGTCAGTTTGCTGAGAATGATGGTTTCCAGGTTCATCCATGTCCCTACAAA
>CAUYLG010051889.1:0-45389 GCA_963573385.1 Cacajao melanocephalus | reverse complement strand
TGGAAATGATCCCAGAACTTTCTTTTTAGGCACATATACTTATCCTAGTAAACCTATGTACAACTTAGCAGTGGAAATGATCCCAGAACTTTCTTTTTAGGCACATATACTTATCCTAGTAAACCTATGTACAACTGCAGTTTTTCTTTATGCAACATTGGCCTTGTAAACTAACGAGATGATTAAGCTTATCAAAATTTGGTTTGGTTCCCACTGTTTGCACTGACCCTACCCTGCAATCTTTTTTCAATTATTTATTGTTTACTTGATGGCATTAAAGTCTCTTTTAGAAATTTCTTTCTTTCTAATAGACAACAATTTTATACATGTATGGGGTATAGTGTGAAGTTTTGATGCATGTATACATTGTGCAATGATCAAATCGGGCTAATTAACATATCCATCATGTCACATGCTTATTTCTTTGTGGTGAGAACATTTCAGGTCCACTCTTTTAGGACTTTTGAAATATACATACCATTATAATTGGCTCTGCAAGGGATCATTGGAACTTATTCCTCCTGTCTAACTGAAACTTTGCCCTCTAACGGAGAGGGAAAAGCTGCTTAAAAATTAAGATTAATTAATTAATTAAGAATTAATTAATCTTAATTCTTAAGCAGCTTTTCCCTCTCTGCTTCCCATGCCCCCTTGTAGAAAGGGAAAGTCGGCTTCTGCCCACAGCCAGGTCTTTCTAGGGCTTGTCTATCATGCATGACCACACAGCAAAGGAATAAGGGAACCCTCTTTTCTCAGGCATCTAGCACAACCATCCTTCCCTAGACCTCTATAACCATTGATACTAACATATGTAAGGATATTTCTTAGGACAACTACCAATAATTCAATCTGCTTTGAATATATTTCTCCCTCAACCACGGATGTAACTTAGAATCATTTTGGAAGCTCCTATCCACAAGTACCTAGGGATATATATCAAAATGAAAGACAGAGACCTTACATCACGCTTGTCCAACCCATGACCAGCAGGTAGCATGTGGCTCAAAATGATTGTAAGAAGAACTATGACGCCACTGATAAAATCAAGGGACTCTGGGAAAACAGCTATTAATAGCTCGATGAGAAAGTTTGGGCATCTTGAATCTGATGTGGGACATCCAAGCTGAAGGGCTGGGTAGGCGGCTGAAAATGCAAAACTGGACCTCAGGAAGGCAGTGAAATGCTGAATGTGGAGATACCTCTTTGTGCTGAATAGCTTCCTTCTCCCACCCTAATCTCTAGTTTTCTCCAACCTGCTCCACAGCCTAGAAGCCAGGTTTGTACCATCCAGTATATCAAGCTGAACTTCCCTGTCTTCTGGTTTTCAGTACAGCTCAGCCAAAGGCAAGCGCCAACAACAGACTGAAGGGGTGAAGGAGAACACAATTGAGGAGTCTCTTTCTCTGGCTCCTTGTTTTGAGATCTGGCTGGGTCCCCCTCAGTGGAAAGTCACAGCTCCTAGTCATTAGCACATGAGAACATGCAGGCTATAACGGCATACTCAGGCTGGCCTGTGTTCAAATCTTTCTTCCCTCTCAAGGGGACAGAAACGAGCCCTTTCAAAGTGGAGGGCTGATTTGAAGGAGAATGTTTATAACCAGACTGCCAGTGAATCCTCAATGAAAGGAGGGATTAGAGGGGAGAGGTCAAGGAGCCCATAGAGAGTCTTATCCTACTGATGTTCTAGTATTTCCCAGCTTGGGTAAAAGTTTGATAAGCTACTCCAGGAAAGTGGCCCAACAGTTACTGCGCAGCCACCACGGGCCAGGCAATGGGGCGCTTTCCCTAGTTTATCGCTTTTAACGACCAGCAGCCCTGGCCAACAGTTTATAGCACGCGCTGAACCCTACAGCAGGAAGCAAACGGTGCAAAAGTTCTGCAGGAAGGCGGGTATGCTGGGGACCCACGCGGCACCATGGGGAGGAGGATCCGCGAGCTCAGACCCGTCCCAGGCGCTGCCCGCCGCCTCTGCCCACCGGCCGCCTGCAGCTGGCCAGCGCCATGAGGATCAAGCACGTGAACCTGCCGATCGCCCTGGTCGCCTTCGCGCTATTCAGCTTCTCCTGCTTTTGCATCTACAAGACGATTCAAACCAGTAAGCGGCGAGGCCTCCTCCCGTCTCCTCTTGCGCCTCCGGGGCTTCGAGGCTGCAGGAACGCGGGTGGGGCGGGGTCGGCGAGTGCGGGGGCGGTGCGGGAGGCTAGCGGCGGCAGCCAGAGCTGGCCCTGGGAGGCCCGCATCGGAGCCTTCCCGAGGCCGCTCCCGCGCTCGGGTCAGCGGCGGCTGTGCTGTAAACGGCGCCCCAACCTCCTCCTACCCGGCCGCGCCCAGCCGGCGCGCGCGCGCGCGCTAACAGATCTAGCCCCGGGGACCCACTGCTCCGTTTCTTCAAACGTTCAAGGGCCCCATCTGTACCCTGCTTTTCCCTTCTCCTCTTCTTCCTTCTCGAAACTGTGACTGTCAGACCCCAAGAACTGCTCTTACACAGCCGGCATCTTCCCTCCTTCGTGGTCCAGTTACATCACCAGGTCACGCTTCCTGCCTCCCTGGAGTGTTTTTTGGGGAGCTGAAAAGGGGTGGGATACGGACCGCTGGCCTGCGTTCCGCTCCGACACATAAGTTGGAATTTCTCCTGGCCCATAGAAGTGCCAATTTAGGAAACAAAAGTACACGTTGCCCAATTTAATTTCAGTTTCAGATAAACAATGATTTATTAGCATAAAAAATTGCATGGGACATAATTATCCTAAAATATGTATATCTTGTTTATTTGAATTTCAATTTTAACCAGAGGTCCTCTATTTGATCTTTCAACCCTAGTTGTACGTGGTGTAAGATTTTAGCGTTCAAGTAGTTGAATTTTTCAATTTTAAGACTTAGGAACGCTGTAAATGATGAACCCAACCTTCCAAGGTTGCTCTTGGTTGTTTTCAGTCACGTTTTCATTTTTATTATTGAACACATGTATGACTTAGGTGCACACAAGGTAATCTTGGTAGAAGTGGCTGAGGTTGAAGTCTGGGAGGGGCTTCATGTTTTAGTCTTCAAGTTAATGCTAGATTTTATCATCATATACACCAAATATTCTATATCCTACTTGTTTCAAAGACTAGAAATGTATATTAATTTATCTGCACTATAATATTTCTACTGATCTTTATAGTCATTTTACATATTTTCCCTCCTCTTCATTTTCAATAAAGAACATTATTCAAATGTCTTTTTTATTTTACCACAATGAACAATAAGCACACTTATAACAAAAAATAAATGATTTCTTGCAATTAGAAAGCACAATGAAGTTTTCTAGTAATTTTTTTTTTAGACGGAGTTTTGTTCTTGTTGCCCAGGCTGGAGTGCAGTGGCACAATCCTGGCTCACTGCACTGCAACCTCCACCTCCTGGGTTCAAGCAATTCTCGTGCCTCCGCCTCCTGAGTAGCTGGGATTACAGGCATGCACCACCACGCCCAGCTAAGTTTTGTATTTTTAGTAGAAATGGGGTTTCACCATGTTGGTCAGGCTGGTCACGAACTCCTAACCTCAGGAGATCCACCTGCCTCAGCCTCCCAAGGTGCTGGGATTGCAGGAGTGAGCCACCACACCCGGCCTAGTAATTTTGGAAGGTAATTTAGAATGCTAATCTCAGAAGAAGTTTTAACACCACTAATGATTTTGTAATGAAACTGTAGACTTTTGAGATCCTTAAAATAATTTTGATATGTTTTCTAGTTATGACAAGGAAAAAGAAGTTTGTTCCTCAAAGATTTATATTTTCATTATTCATATGCTCAAGTTCAGAAACAAGATATTGTTCTTGAGAATGAAACACTCTTAAAATAACAGATAAATCAGATTTTTCATTGTTTAGGTATGTGTTTCTGCTCTAAAATAATCAGGATATCAATCCTATAATGAGATGTCCTTACATCAACAAAAGAAAACACAGACTTCACTTAGTTTCTGAAGTAATGATTTTTATGAAGCACCAGAGATAGTCCCAATGTCTTAAAAATTAATCTATAGTTGTCATTTCTATCAATGAAAATTTGGGAATGTTTATTAAAAGATAGCCACCACCTAGTGTTTTATTCTTTTTCCCTCTTTAAAATTAAACTTTTTGGGGTGTAGTGGCTCACACTTGTAATCTCAGCACTTTGGGAGGTTGAGGTCAGGAGCTCAAGACCAGGCTGGCCAACATGGTGAAACCCTGTCTCTACTAAAAATACAAAAGTTACCCTGTCTCTGCTAAAAATACAAAAGTGCACCAGTGGTACACGCCTGTAATCCCAGCTACTCAAGAGGCTGAGGCAAGAGAATTGCTTGAACCCAGGAGGTAGAGGTTGCAGTGAGCCAAGATCGTGCCACTGCACTGCAGCCTGGGGAGCAGAGTGAGACTCTTTTAGTCTTGGAAAAACTAAAAACCAGAAAAAAAAAAAAAGAAAGAAAGAAAAGAAGAAGACATTAACTAAATTTTATGGGTAGATAACCTTTTTGTTCGTTTCTATAAGCTCATAGTATTAACAGTTCATAATTTGATCAACAAACATGCAAGCCGTATGAGGACAGAACGTATTTCCTGTTTTTGCCTGTTTTGTTGTTTTCACTACTGTGTCCCAGCATGTGGAAAACTACATGGCATGTAATGAGCATGCTAAATATTTGATGAATAAATGAATGGTTGAAATCATGAAAGAATCAATGAGTTTAATAACTACCTATTCATATCATAGGTACCAAGTGGACAGCATCAAAGAACACCCCCTTCCTTTCATGAAGCTTGCATTCTGCTTAAGGGAAATAAACAACAAACACATGATATAATTACTATATGATATTAGGTGTTGGCAGAGTTAGGGAACGGTAAGTGCTGTTTTAGACAGAGAAGGATTATCTGAGCAAGTTACATTTGAGCAGATTCCCAAATGAAGTGAGGAAGCATCATGTGTGGAAATCTGGGGGAAGAGTATTTCAGGCAAAAGGAAGTGCAGATACAAAGGCCCTGTGGTAGAATCTCCTTGATTTGTTTGAGAAACAGCCAGGAGGCCAATATGAACAAGGAGGAGAGTGATAGTATTATATCATGGAGACCATATCTGCATTTTATTCTGAATAAGATCAGAAGCCGTTAGAGTTTTGTGCAGAGGAGTAACATGATCTCACTACATTTAAATGATTATTGGATGTGTGCTACGAAAGAAAAGAATCATGGGATGCTCCAGAAATTTTTAACTTAAACTAGGGTTTCTCAACCTTAGCACTGTTGACATTTTGGGTTGGGTCAGTCTTTGGGGAAAGGGAGCTGTCCTGTACATTATAAAATGTTTAGCAGCATCCTTGGGTTCCATCCAGGAGATGCCGGGAACAGCACCCTTCTCCATTGTGACAGTGTCTCCAGGCATTGGCAGATGTCTCCTGAGGGAGAAATCATCCCTGGTTGAGAATGAGTGGCTTAAATAATTAGAGAAATGGAGTTGCCATTTACTGAAATGGCAAAGACTGGGGTGGGAGCAGGTTTGAGGGTAAGTCAATATTTCTGTTATATATGAAGTGCCTATTAGAGATTTCAGTGAAAGAGTTGAATAGGGAATTGGATATATCAGCTTGCATCAGGATTAGCGGTATAAACTTCAGAACTGTTACTATATAGTATTTAAAGCCATGAAATGGGATGAGATCACCTAGCGAGTGAAGGAAAGGGATAAGTCTTGGGAAATTCCAGTATTTCAAAGTCAAGGAAAAGCTAGAAAACTGAAAGACCTAAGCCAAGAAGAAATTTCAAGGAGCAGAGTGTAAGAGTGTAACATAATCCTGAGAACGGTCTCTAGTATTGAAAAGCCATCTCACCCGTAATCCTTGAACTTATCCCTCCCACATTCTTGGTGAATGCAGCAGGCCCTTGATCTCCAGGTCTCAGTCTGAGTGGGCACTTCATCCCAGTCAACCAGAGATGATAATGAAGGTAACTGTTTTGCCAGTGCATGTCATGGAATTCTAGTGTCTTATTTTCCATGGGCAGTGTGGTGGCTCGTCACTGCATTTAAGCCCAAGTACATCAGGTGACCGATTCCAGATTTTCTTCATTGAGAGTGTTTCCTGGGTAATGCAACCAGTCTAGGAGCCCCTAGTCATCTGCTAGCTACCTCCCTTGGAAAAGCCAACACTTGCCTGCCACTGCCATTGACAATCCGGGCCCTGTGGCTGGCCTACTTCTACTCTTGCCTCTGGCCACTGCCTCAATGTCTGACACCCCAACAAGGGCTGGCAGTTTGGTGGAGGAATTGCCAAAAGAAGAAATACTATTTCCTTTCATACACCTTCTACTATAGCACAACTGCCTCCCATTGGCAAAATATAATGAGAATACCACGGGCAAGGAAATCTGGGATGAGCATCAGGTTTCTAGTTTTGAACATACAAAGGAAATTTAGAGGGGTCTATAAAGACAGAGTGTCAACAGACACAATTTTTAGAAAGCCCTGGAACGAAGAAAGCTAACAGCATCTTACATAGGGACATACATAAGTGTGATAAAATTACATTTTAAAAAGTAAAGGAATAATAAGCAGATACAGTTTGGGAGAGTACTGCAGTAACATTATGAGATGGGGTGGGAGAGGAATCCGCAGGAGGAAGCAGAGGCATCGGGTAACTTTCAGTTATTAGCTTGAGTGATATGCTATTAATTTTACATTATGTTGCAGAACTTACCTACGTATTACATGTCTTCTTTTGTATATATCATTTTTTAATTGATTAAAATAATGTATATAGTGGGAATAAGGAAACAAGAAATTGGAAATGATAGACATACAGTACCCAATTCACTTCAGGATGTAGAAACGATAAGATTTTATTCTTGAAAAAGTTCAACTTGGGATATAAATACAAATGACTTTTTATTTTTCCAGTAACTCCTCACATGTGTTCTATCGAGCCCCCTTTCTGCTTAGAGGTTTAGAGAGAAAATGAAGACTTATTCTGTGTCCTTCTGGGTCACTTTTGGTTATTCAGTCTCATTCCTGTTTTTAAAGACCTGGTTTCATTATTTTTAAAACTAATCTCCTTTCCTCTTTCTCTCTTACATTCTTCTTTTTCTTTCTTTCACTCTTTCTTTCTTTCCTCTTTTCTCTCTTTCAAAAACAAAATAATAATTAAAAAAAAACTAATCTCCTAATCAACTTAAAACTTTCTTTTCCTTTTTCTGTTGGACAGGCAAGACTCATGGTTCAAGGAAAATGGAATGGCAGATGAAAAAGTGGCAAAACTTTCACAAACACTAGTGGCTTAAAACAATCACTTTATTTATTTGTTTGTTTATTTATTGAGACAGAGTCTGGCTCTTTCGCCGGGGCTGGAGTGCAACGGTGCCATCTTGGTTCACTGCAAACTCCACCTCCCAGTTTCAAGCAATTCTCCTGCCTCAGCCTCCTGAGTAGCTGGGAGTACAGGCACATGCCACCATACCTGGCTAATTTTTGTTATCTTTGGTAGAGACGGGGTTTCACCATGTTGGCCACGATGATCTTGATCTCCTGACCTCAAAACACCACTTTTTTTAAACTCTTGATTTAGTGATCAGGAATTCACGCAGGGCTCCACTGGTCAGTTTGTCTACAATCCGAGGTGGTGTCAACAGGGACATTTGAAGCTGAAGACTCTGCTACTAAGAAGTCTTTTTCTGTCACAACTCCGGCATCTCTCTCTCCTCTCCCCACACAGTGGTGCATCCTCCAAAGCCTCTCCTCATGGCTTGGGTTTGTTTCTCACAACATTGAGGTCTTAGCAAACTTATACTACCCCCACCCCACCCCTATAAGGCAACTACCTTTTAAAAGGCAGGAAGTGGAAACTGCCAAGCCAGTTAAAGGCTATACCCCAAACTAGTACTGCATTACTTTTGCTATGTATTACTAGTGAAAGCAGTCACAGGATGAATCCAGATTCAAGGAGGTAGAGAAATTGACTTCTTGATGAGTGACAGGGAAGGTCACAGTGTACAACACCATTTGACCTGTAAGCCATCTTTGGAGAAACAGTCTGCTGCACCACCCTCCTCCTTTCTTGTGCTTCCCTATGGTACTGAGGTGGGAAAGAGCTGGGGAGGCAGAGGTTTTCTTCCATGACAGCAGCCTGGTGGTTTCAATTTCTCTGGAAGACTCTTGTATGTGGCAGACGTCTAAAGCTCTTGCAGAGGTAGTTTGTGGCTGCTTCTGGGGGCCTGCTGTGGTGTCTCTGCTATCTGTTCCCTTAAGGGATATCCATCTTCTGCTTGAATTCTTCCTCCCTATCTCTGCCTTTGTCACAGCCCCTTGTTGCTGGGACTCTTCTGCCTGGCATATGACCTTCTTGCAGAAGACCTGCAATATTCACTTAAGCCACTCACGTCTTTGCCGCTTCAAGCTGCATGCCTGCAGGCTACTTCATATGTTCCCCCTATTGGCTTAGCAGTGTCGCTCCCTTCCTCCTGCCCCTTTTCGTCTGGCAGCATGAGGACTTTGGTGGGTCTAGCAGTTCCACAATTTTCAGGGTAAAAATGCTCCTCAGCCCCTGAATTAGTGAAGAGAGGACTCATCCTAGAGCACCCAACTGTATTTCTTGGGGATCTCTCTCTCTCTTCCCTTCCTTGGTGGAGGGAAAACACCCTCATCCCCATCCAGTTGTGGGAGTGCCTCACCAAGGTGTATGACCTCGCAGGAATATGCCAACAAAATAGATTGTTATTGCTGTCCATGGGGCAGAGGAGTAGCTCTCAGATGCAGCTGTAAGTCAGCAGAATCCAAGGTCCAAATGTGGGCTCTTCAAGAGAATAATTGAAATGTCTTGTGGAATTTAAAATATAGGTACAGCAACAATGCATGCCAGCAATTACAAGAAAAGGAAGAGAGGGAAAATGGAGTTAAATTGTACTAAACTTGTAGAACTGTTGGGAAGTAAGAATGTAAGAATTTCTATTCAACTATTAAGTCAAGGATTCATGTTGAAATATCTAGTTGAACCACTAAATAATAGTAAAATAACATAACCAGATACTAACTCTATTAAATGTACCAAAAAAGAAATTAAAATATTTCCTGATCGAATATACAATAAATCTCAACTTGATGATTACTAAAAGAGACACAATTGAATTTTAAAGACAGAAATTTTTGAAGAAAGGCGATGGAAAAATACATACCCACAAACCCAAACCAAAATAAAGTTGATGTAGCTCTATTATGTTATCAAGCAAATGGGCTTATGGCTCAATATATACATAAGCCAGTAAGTTTGACACTGGCTTTTGAGAAAAGAAAGGTTTTTTTTTTTTTTTGCAAAACCAGCCATCCAGGAGATCAGACGCAAGCTCAAATCTATGTCTCTCATTGGGTTTTGGGCCAAGTTTTAAGGCGTCATAGGATAAGGGAAAAGATTTAGGAACATTGGCTTGGCAGGGTCTAATTGGAGGGCTTGCAATCTGGCCATTGATGGTAAGGTATGTTGAGGCAAATTTCAGCTCCATATCTTCTGGGCCAACAGATCCTCACATCTGAAAGAGTTCCAGTGTTCAGGTTCAGGCTTCTTGATTCAGACAGAAGGTTCATTGGTTCTGGGTGTGGTTAGAAGTCACAATTTTTGCTATTGCACTTGCCCAGGCTATATGAATTGCAGTTTTTGCTTCTGTTATAGCTACAAGGTAACTTGACATTTTTCAACAGGGTAGGTCCAGTTTGGGCTGGTCTTGTGGTTATATTAATATCAGCAAAGTAGACTCTAAAACAAAGTGCAGCATAAATGTTGAATAAACAGAAAAACCATTAGCAATCGAGAAAATGCAAGTTTAAAACATGAGTAACCATTTCATACTAATCTGTTCTGTAAATTAGGAAATTGGACATTTAGTGAGAATATGGAGTTTTGGGAATTCAAACTTCCCTTGGAGGAGTATACATTCAGTTGCTTCTGTTATGAAACATATGCCTTTCCTATGTCTTAGGAATTCTACTACTAGTAGGGTTAAAATTAGTGTATGGCCTTATCAATGATTTATGGCCAACGTCTGTTCTCACTTCTCAGTACCTGTCCCATACATGTTGTTAAATATTTTAAGCAACGTTTCTACAACCAGATATATCCTAGGGAAGCTCTTGAACATGTTTACTAGGAGACATGTACCAGAATATTCTTGGTAGCATTTCTTATAATTGTTATCAACAATAGAAGAGACAAATATGCTGTGGTATATTCAGTACATTGGAACATTTTACAGCAGTAAAAATGAATGAACTACAGCTTGATTCATCAATATAAAGAAATATCAAAAGCATATGTTGAGCTAAAGAAGTGCAGAGTTTTATTTGTTAATGTATAAAACCAAGTGTAAGTCAGCTTGCAAAAATAGTGAAACTATAAGGAAAGCAATAAATGATTAATACAAAATTCAGGATTCTGCTTATCTGGGGGTGGGGAGGAAGGAGAATTGTATCTGGGAGGGAAACAGGTGGAATATCTAAGGCTAAGGTAGTTAGTGATGGGCTCATGAATGTTCGTTTTTATTATTATCCTTTAAACTATCTTATAAACTCTTTGTAATGTCTAATATATTTCACAATAAAACCTAATGCATAGAAGGGTTACTCATAGGGAATTTAAAGGGCTTAGTACATAGTTTGATTTGATTATTGCAAAGCATACATGGGAGGAGTAATCTGAAGTGCACTTTATGTTTTTACCTTCATCTTCTAGTAATTGCCTTAGGTATTCTTTCTTTGGAGCACATTGGATACAGGTAAATTAATAATAAATTTAAAGTGGCCTGCCAATGCTTTAACATTATACCTTTTCCCCTTCTATTTACTCCCTGAGTGACTTACATACTTTCCCCAAGATAAACTGTAGTAGGCCATTCTTGCATTGCTGTAAAGAAATATCTGAGACTGGCTAATTATATTATAAAGAAAAGAGGTTTAATTGGCTCCCGGTTCTGCAGGCTGTACAAACATGGTGCCGACATCTGCTCGACTTCTGGGAAGGCCTCAGGGAGCTTTTACTCTCAGCAGAAGGCTAGGCCGGAGCAGGTAGACATGTCATATGGCAAAAGCAGGAGTGAGAGAGAGTGGCAGGGAGATGCCACACACTTAATCAGGTCCCAAGAGAACTCACTATCATGAGGACAGCACCAAGCCATGAGGGATCATCTTCCCCCATGACCCAAATACCTTCCACATTGCGGATTACAATTCAACATGAGATTTGGTGGGGACATATATTCAAACTATATCATACACCATACCATTTCATACTCTATGCACTTACGGTGTTGTTTTCTGAGGCTGGAAAGCCCTTCCCTTTCTTCTGTTGTAGGCAAGCTTCTATACATACAAGTTCTCAAGTCTTCTCTCTTCTCTGAAACCTTCTCCACCTCCCACTCCTACTCCTCAGTTCTCCTTAAGAATGAATCATTCCTGTCTTCCTGTGCCTGTGGCACTTTGAGGATAATTCTATTTTAACAATATATGATAATTAGTAATGTTTAAATCCATGCCCATATCCCTTGCAGCCTGATTGTTAGGAACCAGATTTTATTTATGTCAATTTAATTTAGAGCAAGAACTGGATTTTATTCATGTTTATTTACCTACCACATAGCACATGACAAGTATTTAGTGGAAGAATGGAAATCTCAGCATGCTTCTTGTTACTGGAGGTGTTTAGTAAATGAAATGAGGTCAAGTCACGTTCATGGCCATGTTGTAGAGGACCTGGTAAACCAAGGCAAGTAAGCACTCAGGGAACCATTTATTGTCTTTGAGCAGTGTTTCCAGAAGATTAATCAGGATTGGAGGTGAGAGACCAATTAAGAGGCAATTATAATAGGGCCGCTAAAGGCAATAAAGCTTGAACTATGGTAGTATCAATGACGATAAAGAGAAAAGCATGAAAGTGGTCTGTAACAGTGCTTCTCAAATTTTAATGTGCAGAGCAGTTACCTGGGAATCTTATTAAAATGCACAATCTGATTTAGTAGGTCTGGGTGAGGCCTGAGAGCCCACAGCTGATGCTGGAGATTTATGCCAACTAGCGTGGTAATCAGGTGGCTTGGAAGCACCTGAAATGCAGCTAGTGAGTGCAACTGAGAAATTGCATTTTTTATTTTATTTTAACTAGTTTGAGTCCACATTTAATAACTGAAATGGTGCAAAATATTTCTCCATTAAGCAATACTGTATTGTTTTGGTAGGATTACATTTCACTGTAATTATTAAAATTTAGCATCTGAATTGAGATGTGCTGTGAGTGTAAAATACAGGACTTAGAATATTTAGTACAAAAATATAAAATAGCCTATTTACTTTCATGTTGAAACAACATTTTGGATATATTGTATTAAATAAAATATATTGTTCAGTTTCATTTGTTTCATTTGTTTCTTTTCACCTTTTAAAATGTGACTACTAGAAAATTTTAAATTACAGATGTGGCTTGCATTTTATTTATGCTGGAACACAATGCCTTGAAGCCTTGCTGTGAGAGGCACAGATAAGTGGCACTTAGGATCTAGCCTGGAACCTATTTTTAATGGGCAGAAGTTATATTCACCCACTGCATACTTGAACTGGTGTTTGTTTTCACAATTTCATTACAGAGATGCCCAATTGACTCAAAGCATCTAATTATTGTTTATTTCAAACCTTTGCAAAATAGTGTTATAACATTTCATCTTCACTAAATACCTGAGTATATATGCAAGTAACATCAATATTTTAAATAGAATACTGATGAATGAATTACCAGGGAAGAATGTACAAGAAGTAGATCTAAGATTAGAGATTATGTCTTTTAACATTTCTCTATGGTTGTTGCTGTAAATACTGCTTCCTTTAGGGAAAACTTTCTCTTTTCATGTTTACCAAATTGATCCCTCAGGGACTGACCTACAATGTAGAAACCGACAAAGGTTGCATCACCCATGATATATCAACTCAGAACGATGCAAAGAGAACATTACCTGGGAAACCCTAATAACATGAGCTTAAACGACATCTCCCTCTAAATTTGTAAGCATCTTCAAATGGAATTTATAATATGAACATTCAAGGCTTATCTGGATAGTTGCAGCTCTTTTGATTAAAGCATAGTTTAGTTTAAGAATCACTAAAATCAGTTCTTATACTGACAAGTCCATTCGTTTCATTAATTTATTTATTCATTAAGCATATATTTGTATAAGAGCTATCAGCAAGTCACTGCTTCAGATAGTTGGAATTTAGTAGTAAAAAGTTCTTGCCGCTCTCAAGCTTACATTCTAGAAAGCTCTGGAGTGAAACATAAAAGCAGTCAATACATAATATGAAGTGAGGTGCTGATAAGTGATTTTTAAAGAAAGAATAAGGGAAGGACAAGGGTGTGCTATCTTACAAAGGATGGCAGGGTAGGCTTTCCTAGCAGAACCCTGAGTGAAATTAGGGAGCTCCTGTCATAACAGGATATGTGATAAAACAATGAAACGATATGGGGGAGGAGCATTCAGAGCTGAGAGCACTGCAAAAGCCAAGGACCTAAGGTGGGAGAGTGTTTGGTTCCTGTGAGGAACAGTAAGGAGGCCAGTGTGGCTGATGCTGGGCTCCCTCAGAGTGAGGTAGGAAGGGCAGGAAGGAACCGAAGGACTGATCAGACAGAACTTTTTGAGTCATGGTAAGGACTTCGGTTATTTTACTAAGTGTGATGAGAAATATTTTGGAGGGTTTTGAGCAGCGGAGAGGAATTATCCAGTTTTTGCCACAGGCTATCCACTTGTGTGGTCTTGTTCAGACAAAAGAGATGAGTGAAAAAATAGTAAATGTTTCAACCCAAATGTATCACCATTTTTTTTTTTTTAAGAGACAGGCTCTTGCTCTGTTGCCCAGGCTGGAGAGCAGAGGTTCGATCATAGCTCCACTGCAGCCTTGAACTCCTGGGCTCAAGTGATTCTCTCACCTTGACTTCCCAAAGTGCTGGGTAAGGTGTAAGCCATCATATCAGCCAACACACTGACTTTATTTCCTTTGAATACATACCCAACTGTGGGACTGCTGTATTATGCAGTAGTTCTATTTATTTTTATTTTTATTTATTTATTTATTTTTTGAGACAAAGTTTTGCTCTTGTTGTCCAGGCTGGAGTGCAGTGGCACAATCTCAGCTCACTGCAACCTCTGCCTCCTGGGCTCAAGTGATTCTCCTGCCTCAGCCTCCTGAGTAGCTTGGATTACAGGCGTGCACCACCATGCTTGGCTATTTTTTATATTTTTAGTAGAGACGGGCTTTCACCATGTTGACCAGGCTGGTCTCGAACTCCTGACCTCAGGTGATCCACCTGCCTCAACCTCCCAAAGTTCTGGGATTACAGGTGTGAGCCACCATGCCTGGCCCTATTTTTAATTTTTAAAGGAGCCTCTATACTGTGTTCCATAATGGCTACACTAATTTATATTCCTGCCAACAGTGTACAAGAGTTTCTTTCTCTCCATATTCTCACCTTTGGTCTTTGATAATAGCCATTCTGACAGGTGTCAGGTGGTACCTCATTGTTTTAATTTGCATTTCCCTGATGATTAGTGGTATCAAGCACTTTTTTATATACTTGGCCATTTATATGTCTTGTTTTGACAATATCTATTTGAATCTTTTGCCAATTTTTAACTTTTTTTTTGCTTTTGAGTGTTTGAGTTTCTTATGTATTTTGGATATTAATGTCTTATCAGATGTATGCTTTGCAAATATTTTCTTCCACTGGAGAAATTTCAACCCATACATTGTCTCTTGGGTTGAAATATTTTCAATCCACGTTGTCTCTTCACACTGTTAATTGTTTACTTTGCTGTGCATAAGCTTGTTTAACTTGATGTAATCCCATTTATTTATTTTGGCTTTTGTTGTCTGTGATTTTGGAGGCATATCTTAAAAATAATTGCTCAGACCAAGGTCATGAAGCTTTTTCCTAACGTTTTCTTCTAGTAATCCTACAGTTTCAGGTCTTACACTTAAGTCTTTCAACCATTTTTAGTTAATTTTATACATGGGTTGAAATAAGGATCTAATTTCATTCTTCTGCATGTGGATATCTAGTTTTCCCAACACCCTTTTATTTAAGACACTGTCCTTTCCATAGTGTGTATTCTTGGTGACTTTGTCAAAGATTACTCTAAATGTGTGAATTTATTTTTAGGTTCCCTATTTTGTTACATTGGTCTATGTGTCTGTTATTATGCCAATACCATGCTATTTTGATTACCATAGCTTTGCAATGTATTTTGAAGTCAAGTAGTGTGATGCCTTCAGCTTTGTTCTTTTCGTTCAAGATTGCTTTGGCTTTTTGGGGTCTTTTGTGGTTCCATATGAATTTCAGGGTTTCTTTTTCTGTTTCTGTGAAAAGAGTAATTGGAGTTTTTATAGGGATTGCATTGAATCTGTAGATTGCTTTGTGTAGTATAGACGTTTTAATAATAGTCTTCTAATCCATGAACATGTGATATCTTTCCATTTATTTGTGTCTTCTTCAATTTCTTTCACCCAGATTATATAGTTTTCAGTGTACAGTTCTTTCACCTCCTTGGCTAACTTTATTCCTAAGTATTTTATTGTTGCCATTGTAAATGGGGTGATTTGATTGATTGATTTCCTGGATAGTTTGTTGTTAGTGGATAGAAACTCTACTGTTGATTTTGTATCCTGCAACTTTAGTTTACGTGCACCATCATCATTACATCTTCACAACAGCTCTGAGGCAGGGTTTTTTATGTATGCATTTACACTAGAAGGAGCAGAGGCTAACAAAAATTAAGTAATTTTCCCCAGGTAACACAAATATTAAGCAGAAAAACTGGGATTTAATTATACATGATTTGACATTAGAGCCATCAGAATTCTTAAAAAAATATTCTGTAATTTATTTAGCAAATTTCCTACTGTTGGTCACTTTGGTTGTTTCCAATTAAAAAAATAATAATGCTAAATACTACTGCCTATGTTAAATATCCTCAGTCCAAATCTGTGAACATATTCATCATAATTTTCTTCAGGTAATTTCTTTGAAGTACATTTGGAGGATGAATGGGGTTACACTCAAATCTGATACATGCACACCATAAAAAATTTGGAAAACAAAGAAGAGTACAGTGTAATAAAGCAAAAAATCATTGATAATCTCACCTTTCTCATATCACCATTTTTAACATCTTGTTCTTTCTTTTCAGTCTTTTATAATTGCACCTATGCACGTATTATAGGTATATAGCTCCGTATGTATATACCTATAATACCTGCATACATAGTACTGTATATATAACTATATTGAAACTTACATTTTACATTCCTATCTATTATAGAAAATTGTGTAACACCATTGCTACATGTACAAATATATATACATATGTTTTCATTGCAGATAATCAATTAATTAATTGTAGAAACCATATTTTGGAATTTAAAGAAAATATGCTACACTTAAGAAACAAAACTGAAAAAAATAGCCAAGAGATGATGAAAGTTTGGAATCGAATGAAGTATGAAATTACAAAGAGAGAAAATATGTCAGGAAACTTAGGTATGTGTTGATTTTGTTTTTGTATATTGTGGTTTGTTTGTTTGGTTTTGTTTTTGGAAATGTAGATTCAGTGTCTTATGATTTTAGGGCATCTTCTCTCTATAAACTTCACTAAATCAGTACTGGTTCTTTATCGTGAGACATGAAAAAATCAGGTAAGAGATATCACTGACCTACTTCCCCTCATCTCAACCTCAAAAGCAGTCTGCCGGTGCTTTCTGGCTCTGTGAATTTCACCACCATCCACAATCCATCTAATAGATGCAACCAGAAACCTGAGCATCACCTCTGACCCCTTCCTCTGCCTCTTGCATACTTCCATGTCAGTAATAACCAATCATGTTGATTCACCATTCTATATATATTTTATATATTTTATATATTTATTTCTATATATATTTATATATTTAGCATAGATTTACCCAAATTGTCATGTGACCAATTGTTCTGTTTTTAGTGCTGAGTAGCATTTCATTGTATCAATGTACAATGGACATATTGTTTATCCTCTCACCAATTGAGCACCATTTGGGTTGTTTTCAGGTTTGGGCAATTACAAATAGATGTTACTACAAGCATTCACGTACATGTATGCATGAATTTAGCCATTAAATTTTGGTGTGAAGAGAAGTTTTAATTTTTTTAGAATTAATATGTAGAATTAGGATTGATAGGGTATAGGTAAGTATATGTTTAACTTTATAAGAAACTACCATACTGTTTTCCAGAGTGGCTGTACCATTTTTTTTCACTCCCTCCAGCAATGCACGAGAGTTTTAGTCACTCCAGTTTATTACAGCCATTCTTTTTTTTAAAAAAAAAACAAAAAAAAAAACACAAAAAAAACCAGGCTCTTGCTCTGTTGCCCAAGCTGAAGGGCAATGGTACAATCATGGCTTACTGCAGCCTCTACCTCCTGGGCCCAGGCAATCCTCCTTTCTCAGCCTCCCAAGTAGCTGGGACTATAGTCATGTGCTACCATACCTGGCTAATTTTGTTTTTGTAGAGATAGGGTCTCTCTATGTTGCCCAGGCTGATCTCAGACTCCTGGCCTCAAGCAAGTCTCCCACCTCAGCCTCCTAAAGTGCTGGAATTATAGGCCCATACCTGCCCTATTATAGCCATTCTAATGTCATGATATCTTAAAGCTCTACATTGTATTTCCCAGAAACTAATGATGTTGAACATTTTTACGTGCCTATTTGCCATTCAGATATCTTCTTTGGTGAAATGCCTGTTCAAATGGGGAATGCAATGGCACAATCATGGCTCACTGCAGCCTCCACCTCCTGAGCTCAAGGGATCCTCCCACTTCAGCTTCCTGAGCAGCTGGGATTACAGGCACATGCCACTATGCCCTACTCTGTGTGTGTGTGTGTGTTTGTGTGTGTGTGTGTGTGTGTGTATGTGTGTTTAGAGAAGAGAAGATGGGTGTCTAGCTATGTTGCTCAGACTGTTCTCAAACTCCTGCCTTGCCAGTTTTTTTAGTTGGGTGATTTTGTTTTCTCACTGAGTTTTGAGAGATTCTACAAATTATCCTGGATACATATCAGATGGATATGTGATTTGGAAATACCTTCCTCCAATTGGTGACACCCTTTCATTCTCTTTATGATGCTTTCAGGGGGCAAGCATTTTTGATTTTTGATGAAGTCCAATTTATGAATTTTTCCTTTATGTATTGTATTTTTTTTTGTATTGTTATATTTCATCTAAGATCTCTTTACTTATCTCAGGGTCATGAAGATTTTCTCTTTGTTTTTTAAAAAAATTCATAGGTTTATGTTTTACATTTATGTCTACGAATATTTCTTAGCTAATTTTTATAAACAGCATGAAAAACAGGTCAAGGCTCAGTTTTTTCCACGTGAATGTCCAAGTGTTCAAGCACTTTTATCAACTGTCTTTTCTGCATGCAGTTACCTTTGCAATTTTGTCATAAGTCAGTCAACCACATTTTTGTGAACCTATTCTGTATTCTGTAGTCTGTTTCATTGTCTATATATCTATTTTTTATATAATATCACACTTTTTTGACTGCATTGTTATGTATTATGAGTTAAAATTGGGTAATGTGTGTCTTCTAATGTTTTCTTTTTCAAAATTGTAGAGGCAAATTCTAATGAAGGTTACAAATACAGTCATTAAATTTTAGGGGCTACAAAGCAAAGTTATAAAGAAACAAACTTTTATAAAGTGATATTAATCAAAGTAACAAAGTAAACCAATTATAGCATGTTTCAGTTATACTTCTTTCATTTGGGACTGATGCTTCTATTGTCCTCTGTGTAGCTTATATTGCTAGGCTTAAATTAAAGATTACTTTTTAAATAAATATGAATCAATAATAGTTGAGCTATATTTTTAACATTGTTATTTTGATGATTCACATTTTAGAGTATTTTTATATGTTGAATGCTAAATTAATCTGTGAGTTTATTAACACCCCTTAAAAAATTATTCCAGAGGGAGAAAAATCCCTATAGTCATATACTCAGCAGCATTATTTTTTTCTTTCAGTTGTGCAGAAAGCAGACATATTAAATAAAAGTGAAACAGTATCTAATACATTTGAAGACTTTAAGTTCTTTTTTCCACACCTAAGGAAAGAAGGCAGAATTTATCCTAACGTAATCATCAGCAAAGGAAAAACTGGTGGTAAGAAAATTTAGAATAGGAAAATTAAATACAGGTATTTTGATCTTTGGGGACATACTTTTAAATTTTAAGATGTAATCCATTAATGTCATAGATTGATATGCAAACTACCAGCCTATCTGGCATTAATTTGGATTACCAGAAGTCAGTATACCATCTGGCAGAAAATAATAGTTCTATAAACATTTGGTGACCTGAGTTCAAATTTGGTGTTATACAAATGCTTTGAAAATAAGTAATATAAGTCAAATATACATTAAGCATATGCCAAATGTTTGGCTACTCATTTTTCCTTGGTTTTGGTGAATCTATTCTTACCTGGTTATTTTCCTATTTCCCAGTCTTTCTGGAGACCAAGGTTAGCAATAATTTTATAGAACAGGTGATGTTTGAGGTAAGCCTTGACAAATGAGTTCAGGTTCACCAGGTATACAAAAAGAAGCTTTGTAGTTTAAAGCAGGAATATTAAGCTAAGTCTCAGGATACCTCCCATTCCCATAAACCTCAATCATTCCAGTGAGTGAATCACTCCAGGCCAGGCCCATGGGATCCATGTTTTAACATGTGGTTTTGTTGGGACATAGTTATGCTTATCCATTTACTTGTTGTCTGTGTCTGCTTTTGTGCTGCAATGGCAGAGTTGAGTGGTTGCAACAGAGGTGGTGTAACCCAACAGCCAAAAATGCTTACTATCTACCCCTTTACTAAAAAAAAGTTTGCTGACCTCTGCTTTTGGCAGTTCCTTGGGAATAAGTAGTATTGTTTTGTATAACATGCCTCTCATGAGGCATCTATTACATCGTTTATCTATTACATTCTGACTGTGTTCCACTTACTGAGTTGTTTTCTTACATTATCTCATTTAATCTTCACAATTAAATGCAGTAGGGCCTATTATTGTCATCTCTATTTTACACTTGAGAAAACTGAGGCTTAGAGAAATTAAGTAACTTCTTGAGTTCGTACTTATAAAACTCTTTACCTATAGACACATATACGTGCCTACGTGTGTGTGAATATATGAGAAAGTGCATGCTAGACAAAAGCTATAGTTTGTAGGAGGAGGAGAAGTTGAAAGACACACGCAAGAAAAAGAATGCATAGGAACTATAAGATCTTACATACCAAGAATAAGCATAGCCTTGCATAAGCATCAGCAAATATAAGTAGAAGCCCATGACATGGAGTGAAAGGAAGGAGGGAGAGACACATTGGTGGTTGGGAGGAGCAATTGACCTCCTTGGGTAGGGGACTGGAGGGTTGACATAACCCAGTTGTCAGAGCTGTGTTAAATCCAGGATAATTTTCTAATTCCCCAACTATTTCCTGATCTCCAATCATAATGTATTTATTTATCCTTTTTTTTTTTTTGAGGCCTTTTTGGTGGCTTTTCTCAATTACCAGAAGTGATTTAAGGAAGATTCTGTTCCAGGCAACTAAAAAAGTCTTAACACATGAAACATATGTAAGAGGATTGAAGCTGGTGACAAGGTCTACTGGGGAATCCATCATCAGTCTTGTTTATTCTGTATTATGAATAAGTCTCAGATAATTTCTGCTGTCTGTAGTCCTGCTATAACTATATTTTGTTGAGTTCCCTCATCATTTTTTGCCTGGTTTATGGAAATATATTCATATTTTCTTTTATGATTTTAGTATCACTAAAGTTAATCAATTTTTCATACTTTCCTTGAAGATATGTTGGTAAAATTCATCACTGATTATACTTGAAATTCATCAGTAGACCCTTAGTGCACATAAGATGAAGTTAGCCCCTTGGCAGGGTATATACACAAAAGGCTAAATCTTTCAAAGCTCAGTCTCTGCCATGCCTCTTCTTTCCAGCAACCACAAACCACTTGCAGTTCTCACAGATAGGCCAAGCTCTTTGAGAACAGGTAGGACAAGCTTCATATATTCTGCATGTGCTAATCACTGCCTATAATGAACATACCCCCTTTGGCAAACCATAACTGATTTGTAATGTGAGTCCCTTATCCAATATGACTTTTCAGCTTAAATGACAACTTCTCTGTGAATTCTTCCATGTCTCCTCATTTAATAAGCTTCTACTCTGTTATGGGCACTTCTTAGGCCCTGGGATATGGGGTGAACATGACATAGACCCTACCTTCCTAGAGACAAATGATAAGGTAATTATAATAGAAAGTTGTGATAAGATAATTATAATAGAAAGTGACTGGTGCTGTGATAAGGGAAATACCAGGATGGAGCCAAAATTCTACGCTATGCTTTCTGGAAGAAGTGTCATATGAGTAACATGAAGGGTAGAAGAACTGGAATAGACTAAGTAGGAAAAAGGTAGGTGGTGGACAGTGTAAAGTAGAGGATGGTCATCCAGATAGAGGAAAAGAAATGTGCAAAGGTCTGACAGCAAGAAGGCCTAAAAAGGATGTGTGTCTTGCCAAACACAATGGGGGCTGGAGGGTATTAGTAGCAAGACCATGGACGTAGGCCAAATAATGAAGGGGCCTGGCCATTTATTTATTCATCCATCCCCAACTTATTATCAGCACCATGCGTCAGTCTTTATCTTAGTGCTGGATTTATAATGTAAGCACATGTGAAGGTGTCCCTGCTATCACCAAACTGACATTCTAGGCAGGAATGAGTAACAACAGAAGGGGTGATGAGTATTATGAAAGATAAAGTTAAGACTGCATGCTGGTGAAATTGACATAATTAGAAAGGGTTAAGTATCAATTTGTGATCGGAATGACTAATATTTAGTTGAAACCTGAGGAATAAGTAGAATTATCAGAGGAAACTAGAGGAAGAAGAATGTTCTAGGCAAAAAGAATGGCGTGTGCAAAGGCTTCGAGGTGAGAGTGGTATTTGGTCAATTTGAAAAGCGTGGGTAGTTGAAACAAAGGGATAGATCAGGACCAGCTCAGTAAGGGTCTTTTAAACTCTTGTAAATGCATTGTAAGGCATAGGAAGCCATTCGAGGAATTGCTTTTATATTGTATCTTTCAGCTTGAAGCTTGATTCCTGCCTCACCTTATCTATAAAAATCAATTCCAGGTGGATTGCAGCTCTAAATATGAAAGGCAAACAATAAACCATCTAGAAAATAACACAAGAGAATGTCTTTATGACCTGAAAATAAGCAAAAATTTCTCAACAATACCCAGAAAACCCAAACAATAAAGAAAATTGCTTACAAATTGCACTACATTAAAATTAAGAATTTCCCTTCATCAAGAAGCAAAATATTGAAAAGAGAACCAAGAGTAGGAGATGATATTTAATAACACATATAAGTGACGAGGGGCTCATATTCAGAATATATAAAGAGCATCAATAAGATCAGCAAGAAAAGTGCAGACAATTCATTAGAGAAATGGGAAAGAGCTTACACAAGGATTTGACAAAAGAGAATATCCAAAAGCCAATAAGCAGCTGGGCACAGTGGCTCATGCCTGTAATCTCAGCACTTTGGGAGGCTGAGGTGGGTGGATCACTTGAGGTCAGGAAATTGAGACCAGCTTGGCCAATATGGTGAAACTCTGTCTCTACTAAACATACAAAAGTTAGCCAGGCATGGTGGTGCATGCCTGTAATCCCAGCTACTCAGGAGGCTGAGGCAGGAGAATAGCCTGAACCCAAGAGGTGGAGGTTGCAGTGAGCTGAGATTGCACCATTGCACTCCAGCCTTGGTGACAGAGTAAGACTCCACCTCAAAAAAATAAAAGCCAGTAAACACGAAAATATGTTCAAACTCAATAGCAATCATGGAAACACTGATTCCTGCTCTTCCCTCCAAAGTTCCATAGCTTTTCTTAAATAAATGCATCTCAGTTTATTAGGGCCCTGAAATGACTGTTTTGACTTTTTTTTTTTTTTCTCCAGTTTTATTACTGCTTTCTAGAAAGAGGATTTTCTGAGTTTCTCAGTTAACCATTCTGGAAGTCCTTATCCCTATCTTAAAGATGGAGACATAAGGCTGGAGAGGTTGTGTATCTTGCCTAAGCCCATACAGCCAGGTACCAGTACAGTTAAGATGGGTACCCTCCATCTTGACTGTACCCATAGAGCCAAGATGTGTACCTCTCGGAGCCCTAGTGCTCCAGCCATTCTTGAGCAACAAAAGTTACTTTAGAGGCATGTATTCATTCCATCAAATCATTTAGAAATTACTTCATACATTTTTCACAGATGAAAATATTTGATAATAATTTTTTCCTGTTTTGGGTTCCAGTATCTCATTAGAACAAGAAGAGATTCTCCAGTATGTGACATTTTATACCCAGTTAGATGAAGCTATAATAAGTGGAAAGTGGTTAGTTTTATTTTTGCTACACCAAAATCTTTTAACATTAGAACATCTTGGAGTCTATTTAGTGCTTTTACTAACAATCCACTGCAAATTTCCTTAAAAAGAAAATGAAATATCTGATAAAAATTAACATAGTTTGGATTATTTTTGTAATACAGTCTCAAACACTCATTTTATTACCATAAGACTGACCCAAACATAGATATAAGCATAGAATGAATGCTAAACTATGTTTTTCTCTGTGATTTGGAACGATGATTTCGTACTCCTGTGTCTGCAGTTTCTTTTGCACTGGGTATTTCCACTGTTAACAGAGGAAATTACAGTTACCTGAAACAGACGCTGACCTCTGTTGTCTCCAGGATGACGCTCTCCGAAGAGAAGGATTCTGTAGTGATTGTCTCTATCGCAGATGTATGTATACAAAATAATGAGCCCTCCTTACTTTCACCCTATGGTCTCCAAATTCCCTTCCTCAATGGTAATAATCATTGTACCATGTTGAAAACTGTTTTCTTAATTTTAAAAAGCAACCCGTAGATGCCTCTTTTTGATACCAGACAATATACTTAATACTTATTCAATACTGCTGAGAAGAAATTAAATATGTAAATCTAAAAAGACAACATAATGGCTTCATGTGGGAAATATAAGATTGCTAAATTTGAATTGCATTTAATATAGAATCCCTGCCTACTATATGGCTCAGAAGTTATATTTACAAACAGAATTAAAATTATTAAAAGTGATGCTAGTAATAAAATGTGCTCAGTCCAATAAGAGGTTTGTCTATGAATCAAGAGATGATTTGTATTAAGTAACAATGGCTATGATTAATTGAGAGACTTTCTTATGCTTGAGGGATTGTAGATGACTTTTGTGGACATTTATAACCTGCATTACATCCCTGTGAAGTAGGTATTACTGTCCTGATTTTAGGGATGATGGACCTAGAACTTAAAGAAGGTAAGTAACTTGCCCAGTAATTAATATAGCCGATGCAAACCTAGGTCTCTATAATGACTCCAAAGATTTTCACTTTGTTGCCAACACTATTTATAACTGTAAAAGTACTGTGTAAATATTATCCCCTTAAGACTTTTTGGAGAGAAATTTGGCAACCTGTGTTAAATTTAAATGTATATATACTTTGTCTGAGAAATTCAAATTCCGGGAACTTATCCTAAGGAAATAATCAGGCAAGTGTATAAAAACAGTAAAAATAGTTGGGCATGGTGGTTTACAACTGTAATCCCAGCAATTTGGGATACTGAGGCAGGAAGATCACTTGAGCTCAGGAGTCTGAGATCAGGCTGGGCAACACAGTGAGACCCCCATCTCTACTTTAAAAAATTAATAGCTAGATCTGACAGTGTGCACCTGTAGTCCCAGTTACTTGGGAGGGTGCAGCAGGGGGATCATTTGAGCCCAGGAGATAGAGCCTGTGGTAAACTGAGCTACAGAGAAAGACCCTGTCTCAAAAAATACACAAAAACCAGTAAAAATATGGCAGTATAGTATGGAAGTTGAGAACAGACTCCGGATTTAGATGACCAAGGTTAAAACTCCAACTTCTCTACTTCCCAACCAGTGAATGTGAGTGACTTACTTAACTTCTCTATGCATTATTTTCCTTTACCTCTAAAATTCTGATAATCATATTGTCTATATCACAGGGTTGTTGAAGGATGAAATTAGCTAATATATTTAAAGTACTTAGAATGATGTGTGATACAGAGTGAGTGCTCAATAAATATTTCAAGGATTTTCAGTGCACTGTTGTCCTATGAAAGCATAATATTAGAAAAAACCAAAATATCTACTCATAAGAGGCTGATAAAATACCTTGTTATATATCTCTACAATGCAATACTCTGTAGGCATTGAAAGAAGAATGCATATCTATACTTACTGACATAAAGTGATGTTCATGTCCTATTGTTAAGTAAAGCATCATGTTTAAAGTAATGTTATCTATGTAAAATAGGAATGAAGGAAGGAAAAGATGGAGGGAGGGGAAAAAGATATAGAAACAAATGAAATGTATGAAGAAAAAGGAAAATGAGCAAACTTTGGAATGATATAAATGTATCATTAACATAAATAATGGCTATCTCTAAATGTTGGGATTAAGAGGAATTTTTGTTATCTTTTCTTTATTCTTTTTGTTATTGCTTGAATTTTCCATAATAAAGATGTCTTTGAAAGCAGGAAACACTCTAAATATAACAAGCAATAGAACTATCAGAAAAATAGAAATGAAAGACTAAAGTCATTGTATCCCAGTTTAATTTCTTAATATTAAAAAGAAAGCATGCACACAAGCTCCAAAATTTTCATCCCATTTCCTTATTTTATATATTACAGTCTTCATTTCTTTGCTGTTAGCACAATGTATGTCTGTCGAAAATACTTAGATTCATAATAAAACATTGGAAGAAGATTTTGAAATGGAATATAGAATGCTTATGAACTATGACTTTGATGCTGTGTTTAAATATAATATGTTTCAATGTATGACAGATAGCTAGTGATTCAATTTATGGTTAAGAGCCTCCAGTACTATAATAGATTTACCTACATCATGTCTGATATTTTTAAACAAAAAACCTGAGTACATACCCTCAGAGTTGCCTTTCAGAGTACTCAGACACAACAACAGAACTGTCATCGTTCAAAATATTTCAAAATTGTGTATTGGAAATGCTTATGCACCCTAGGCTACATCTTGTAAATGCCATGTTATTTTTTAAAAAATTATCCCAAGAGGGTAAACCATCAAAAGCTTTTTGCAGGAGTCTGTCATCTAATCTAGCACAGTGTTCAATGAAGAGCAGGTCCACGAAGTTTATTGCCAGGAAAACCAATGGGAATCAAGCTGAGTAATACTGTCTGGAGAAATAGGATATAATTCTGAAGTAAGCTTATTGTCATATAATACTCAGGAAATGAAGAGTATTTTCAAAAAGAGTAGTTCTTTGAAGTAAGCCATTCCTAGGTGACCATTTTTAGATCAAAACATCTTTAGATATATAAGATTTATTTTATATAATCATATATCTAAAGGGTATGTAAGATTTTATGTAATATTGTATATCTAAAGGGTATATAATTTTATGGGCAAATTTTCAAGGGTAAATTTTGGATTGTAATATTTCATATAGTGGCAAAGGGAAAAGAATGAAATATTTCCTGTATTCAAGTCAGATTTTTAAGAACAAAGATATTTTTAAATCTTTTAATATAAAGTAAAAATACTAGAAATTATTAGTACATAATAATATTTCACACATAAATTGGATTTATATGTAGAAAAAAGTTGTATTAATAGAACTATGAGACATGCTTAGTTTCAGTAAAATATTTTTTCTCATTTTTAGAGTAATGAAGATTATTTACATTCTGTTGTTAAAATGATTAAAAGAAAGTAAGTACTGTCTGGTATATTTTTAAATTAGCCATTCTTTCATTTTTCTGTCCTATTTTTTCTGTCCAATTGTATAATTATTTTGTTAGTGATTATATTCTTTTTAATGAGTATAGCTGTGCAGAAAGAACCTGTAGTCCTTTCTAAGCTGTGATGAAGTATAGCTTATGGTTTTCCCCAATTTTGCTGGACATCTACCAAATAGAATTTATATTTTTTATTTATACTATTTATCCTGCATGATAACCATTGGTACTGAGATAAGCCAATTGAGTTATTTTTAAAACATTCCTGTGTCATTTACTGTATGAAGTTACTTCACCACTTCTGCTTATCATCTCCTTCAGCTGTAAGCAGCCAAAACACATATGGATTAACCAATATGAAGTTCTTTATCAGGCAAGATGCTGTGAAATGGACCCTACTTTCCCAATCCTATGTTCAAATGGTTGATACAACTTGAAAATTAAAAGAAAAAAAAGAGAGAGAAAGAAAGAAAGAACAAAGAAAGAAAAGAAAGAGAAAGAAAGAAAGAAAGAAAAGAAAAGAAAAGAAAAGAAAAGAAAAAAAGAAAGAAAGAAGAGAAAGAAAGAAAAGAAAGAAAAACACAAGAAAGGAAAAGAAAAGAAAAGAAAAAAGAGCCAGCCATGGTGGCTCACACGTGTAAGGTCAGCACTTTGAGAGACCAAGGTGGGCGGATTGCTTGAGCCCAGGAGTTTGAGACCAGCCTAGGCAACATGGCCAAACCGCGCCTCTGCTACAGAAATACCCCCCGAAATTAGCGGGGCCTGGTGGTGTGCACCTGCAGTCACAGCTACTAGGGAGGCTGAGGTGGAAGGAGTGCGTGTGCCTGGGAGGCCGAGGCTGCAGTGAGCCACGATCATGCCACTGCATTCCTGCCTGAGTGACAGAGTGAGACCCTGTCTCAAAAAAAAAAAAAAAAGATATATATATATATATATATATATATATAAAGGAAAAGGCTAGCATTATGGTAGTGGTAATGGGGAATAAATATGAGAAACTATAGAGGAAGAAGTATTTAAGTATTTAACTCCACATACAAATATCAAGAAAGACTTTCTTAAGAAAGTAATAATTGAGCAGAATCTGAAGGGATAAGTAGACATTCTTCAGGCAGACAGGGGAAAAGGTCATGCCTGACAAATGGAATTGCTGGGGAAGACAGAGAGACCAAAGAAAGAGCATCCTAGACGTTTGAAAATATAAGTCTGTTTTGGAAACGGGTATTTGGAGCTAAGGCGGAAGGACTAGTGGGAGACAAGGCATGCACTGATGACTTCACGAAGGGCCTATGCACCGTGCTAAGGCATGTGCCGGCTGTGCTGTAGACCAGGGCTGCAAAGGTGGCCTTCAGGCTGAATCAGGCTTGTGTTTTGTTTAGCCAGTGAAGTGTTTTGCTTTGTTTTATTTTTCCTCACCAAATAGCTCTAGTGGCTGAGGCAGTTAGTTGTTCTAGTCAAAACGATTCCAGCTAATAAGTGTGGAATGAATGGAATTGGAGAATCACCGTTTTGAAGCGCATCATTCAGTGAGAGGGTAAGGGGAACTTTCTGAGGAAGGTATGCGGGTCACTGTCCGCACAGGAAAACTCCTGGTCGTTCAAATAGAGGAAACAAGGAATTTCGCATAAAGAATTGATCAAAACAAGTTTCAGATGACTGAGAGCACAGAAGGGAGAAGAAAGAGGACAGAGCAGCTTGAAGGAGAGGGCGTTAAACCTGGGGATCGGAGGCTCTGGAGGTCGGCCTCCTCAGCAGCTGGAACCTCCGCCCCCGCTGGAGCCGAAAGAAGAGGAGCATCCTGGGTTTCTACTACCTTCCAGTCTTTGGTCACTTACTGCTCCCGCAGGCAGAGGCCAACCGGTACCCCGCCAGCAAGTGCGCCCGGCAGGACAGGACGCACAGCATGAGAAGAAGGGTGCAGTGTGCAGTGTGAGCTGAGAGAAGCCAGGACTCAGGGGCCCCACCGCACCTCCAGCAGCTCGCGGTTGGTCGCTGAAAGTCCGGTGACGAAAATGATGCCAAGGAGAAAACTATAGAAAGTTATTCTTCCGACTTAAACAAAATAAAACAAAACAAAACCCTGAATGCAATCAAGCCTTAGGAGCTGAATTCCAGTTTACAGGATACACAGCAAATAAAGGACGAGATCTGGGGCAAAACAATCAAGATGTGGGACATTCTGTAGAAAACTGATCCAGATTCTTTAAAAACTGGAATGGGGGTGGAGGAAGAAAGAAAAATGAAGTTCACTTATCCAGATAATAAATTTTGAAAAGAAATAAGGGATAATCAGTTACAATGAGTGACCTTATTTGGGCACCTTGTATGAGTGCATGCTCCCCCACAATAGGCACCTTTTAGCCTATTGGGGACAATCTGAAAATGGACTAAGTATTATGTGATGCTAAATAATCATTTATAGTTTTGCAAAGTGTGAATAGTGGCATTGTGGTTATCTAAATAAGTGTCTTTTTAAATATTCACACTGAAGAATGTAAGGGCGAAATGATATCCAGCACTTGTTTTAAAATGAACACTTTTACACTGTTGGTGGGAGTGTAAATTAGTTCAACCATTATGGAAGACAGTGTGGCGATTCCTCAAGGACCTAGAAATAGAAATTCCATTTGACCTAGCAATCCCATTACTGGGTATATATCCAAAGGGTTAGAAATCATTCTATTACAAAGACACATACACACGTATGTTCATTGCGGCACTGTTTACAATAGCAAAGACCTGGAACCAACCCAAATGCCCATCGATGATAAGACTGGACAAGGAAAATTTGGCACATATACACTATGGAATACTATGCAGCCATAAAAAACGATGAGTTTGTGTCCTTTGTAGGGACATGGATGAATCTGGAAACCACCATTCTCAGCAAACTGACACAAGAACAGAAAATCAACCACCACGTTCTCACTCATAGGCGGGCGTTGAACAATGAGAACACATGGACACCGGGAGGGGAACATCACACACTTGGGTCTGTTGTGGGGGGAATCGGGGAGGGACAGCGTTGGGGTGTGGGGAGATCGGGGAGGGATAACATGGGGAGAAATGCCAGATATAGGTGACAGGGGGATGGAGGCGGCAAACCACATTGCCATGTATGTACCTATGCAACAATCCTGCATGTTTTGCACATGTACCCCAGAACCTAAAATGCAATAAAATATATACGTATATTAAAAAATGCTTAAGCAAAAAAAGGGGCAGCTGCACAGATGAAATAAATGTGGCAGAAAATTAATGCTTATTGAAGGAAACTGATTTGGGGTTCATCATATTCCTATTTTTGTGGATGTTTAGTAATTTTTATAATATGTATTTAAAGAATTGGATATAGACTATTCTCAGTAAGCTCAACTGATAGGAAGAAAAGTCAAAGCATACTGTCTTGAGGGAGACAAATCATATTGGGGAGGTTTTGAGGTGGAAGCACCTGGAGGTTTTTTTTTTTTTTTTTTTAATGAGAGAATCTCACTCTGTCGCCAGACACCAGGCTGGAGTGCAGTGGCACTATCTTGGCTCACTGCAACCTCCGCCTCCCAGATTCAAGCAATTCTCCTGCCTCAGCCTCCCGAGTAGCTGAGACTACAGGTGCACACCACCACGCCCAGCTAATTTTTCTATTTTTAGTAGAGACGGGGTTTCACCATGTTGGCCAGGATGATCTCGATCTCTTGACCTCATGATCCGTCCGCCTCAGCCTCCAAAAGTGCTGGGATTACAGACTTGAGCCACCGTGCCTGGCCACACCTGGAGTTTTTACTTGTGCTGTAGTAGAGAGAGACTGATGAAGCAAGGTAGTGGAGGAGAGGGTACAGGAGGGGAGACTCAAGTGTAGGGAGCTTTAGACAGGCCTGAGACCAAAAAGGAGATGAAAGCAGATGAAAGAGTAGTAAAAATAATTTGTTGGGGGAAAGACAGTGGAATCACCTTAAAATTCCTTTTCTAAAGATTTCTCTTTTCTCTGTGAAGGAGATAGGTCCCTATGTTGAGAAGGCGAGATTCAAGATTCGTTGGCAGTGAAGGAACTTAGGGTAGTGAAGGCTTGAAATAGGTGATTTATGTGAAAGGAGAGGGATTAAATAAAGAAACACCATATACATCTAGTTTTATTCCTAAAAGACTCCCCAGGAAAAAAAAGTTACCTTATATTTGAATCCTTAAAAATCTTTTCATAGTCAAGGATGCTTTCTTAGTTGCTTTAGTCTGAATAATAAACTATTATTTGGAGAGGAAAAATTATCCCCAACTGAGCTCAGTCTATGCTAGTTTAGTATTCTTATAGGATACTCTTGACAGAATCAATTAAAAACAAAGCCAAGGTATAAAACGATTCCTGGGGATATCACTGCATCATCGTAAGCCTGTTGAAAATCACTTAAATTAGAGTATGTGGCTACTTGTAAAGATCTCCAATGAAAACATTGCCCAATGTATGATAATACATCTGATTTGCTACAAAATTTTTGGAGACAGTGTCACTGGTTTTAGAAATTGCTGTACTGTAATTGGAGGTGAAAATCAAGGATACTGGAAAACTATGTCAGGTGATTCAAAAAGTGATTCTAGTGGTGATATTTATATTGATTATGTAATTACAATTGTATTGATGTTACCAATGCAAGATAAAAAGTTGGAAAAAAGGCTGGGCATGGTGGCTCAGGCCTGTAATCCCAGCACTTTAGGAGGGCAAGGTGGGTGGAGTCAGGAGTAGGAGACCAGCCTGGCCAACATGGTGAAACCCTGTCTCTACTAAAAATACAAAAAATTAGCCGGGCATGGTGGAGAGCGCCTGTAATTCTAGTTACTTGTGAGACTGAGGCAGGAGAATCGCTTGAAACTGGAAGGCAGAGGTTGCAGGGGGCCGAGATCACACCACTGCACTCCACCCTTGGCAGCAAGAGCGAAACTTCGTCTCAAAAAAAAAAAAAGTTGGAATAAAATTACTTTTTGTGAAAGCAGAATAAAGCAAAAAACCATTTTCCTAGGTCTTCTTATTAGGGTAATGAGAGCTTATTCTATATTTGGATTAGTCCTAAATTGAGACTATATAATTTTTAAAGGACCCATCTATGTTTGTATATAACCTTATATAAACCTATATGCAACTATGTACTTTATATAAAACTATAGAGTTGTAAGATTTTCACTATTATATAACTGTAGGGTAAAATCACTCATTTTTAATGGCAACAACCTAGAGTTATATTATTTTCTCCAGTCACTGGAAACTAGCAATTCCCATATGATTAAGTCAAGGTTTTTGGTGCTGTATATAAATAATCTAACAAGCCAGAAAAGTTTTAAAGAATCTTAGAAAGGTGTCAACACACAAAATTTCAAGTATCTTGCTTAAAACAGATTGAATAAAACCAAGACTGGAATCTTTCTATCACTAATGGGAAATTATATCATCAAAATAGAAATTGTTACAACTTAACTTTTGGTGCTTTTTGGACTTTAGATGGACTTTTCTAGAGAACAAAATTTGTGTATCTCTGTAATCTAAACTTTTTGATGATTGAGTATGCTGCAACATGATGTTATTTCCATCTACCTCTACTATTATAAATTGCTGCACAAGATCTTATAGTTTAAAGTTACACAAATTCACTTAAAAATGTAGATATTATGTTACTTTTACCACAAAGCAAACAACCAAACTCTCCATTTGTTTCCCGTACTAGTATTTTCTATTCCCTAAGGAACATATTAACATTAGTTTTTAAAAAATATTTTCATTTAATATATCATAAAATCAGAGGGCAGCCAGTAAGGCTTTCACTCCCTTCACTCTTCCACTTACAATCCCACCAAAACAAATGACCGAAAACCTTTCCACTAATGTATAGAGACTGGGAAGAATTCCAGCATGTATTTTGAACAGCTCTTTCCCCCAAAAGTTTTCAAGTTACTATTCCAGTTTTACAGATAAGGAAATTAAAGATCAGAGAAAGTAAATTACTTGCTCAAAGTTAGGAAGTAAAAGAAGCAAAAGTGGCACGGAGACTTTTCTAGGTCTAAAACCCATATTCTCTTTAGCATGATATCCTACTCCAACCCCATTCTCATGATACATACCCTAATTATAAAACATGAGATTTCTTCCATGTGTATTTGTGTGTGTTTATGCATACTCAGGCAATCCTTGATTTGCAAGATAACATGGGGCCATATAAAATGATTGTGAAAGTTGAAACCATGCAAGGCAATATTAACAAACAATGGAAACAATCACAATTGTTCCATGCCTTTTAAACATGTGTTAAAACATTACTCTCTGTCAACTATAAGTACATAGAAAAATAAAAAATATTGTTAAGCTAATTTATTACACTGTAATTTAAAACACTTAGATTATTGAGTATTAAAGTGTTTGATTTCTTTTAGAAAATGTATCAAGAGTAGTTTAAATGGTGCTTGCCTTTTTCTTATCATAGAACTTAAAACACTGAGTAAATGTCTTTTCTATGCTTCAGCAAATTGTTATACTCTTTCTAAATTTAGATCAGTTTCAGCATTTTATCATTTGTGTTTTCAATGTCAAAAAGTATTTCTGAGAGTTCCTCTAATGTGAAGTTTTTCAGCAGCATCATTTTCTGTATGACATAATTTCACCACAACCATTTTTCTTATTTGTCATTTAAGTTTACCTTCACTAAGTTCCCTTTGTTGCCTCTCTAGGAGCCTCTCAAACAGTGGAAATGTCAACATTCCCATGATCAGCTGTCTTATAGCACACCCAAATTCACTTCCAGCTTTCACTTTCTGCATTTTTATCTGTCAGCCAGTTCCCTCTTTTGATTACCTACTTTTGTTAAATACTATGTAGGCTTATCAACGGGAGGCAAGGCAAGACAACCATGTTTTGCTGTCAGCAACTGAACTAAATAACAGATGTACAGTGACCAGTCACCAAAAGACTTTGAAAGAAGTGATGCAATTAGCCACTAATGATGATGTGCATCTGCTATTTATATAGCGATTTGTGCACTGAAGAGCTAGCAGTGAAGTTTGTACTTTACACAATTATTCACAATTAATATATCATGATTACAGTGTTGCTGGGGGAGACTGGTGTTATTTAACTAAAACACAGTAACTGAAATTTATATGTTCAGAATTGTGCAAAGCAAGGACCGCCTATTTTGCACATGATGGAAATTATGCATATAAAACTGTAATCTTTTAAATTTTTTATGTAAACATTTCCTTGTGCCTTTAACATTTTAATAAATAATGTAATGCCTAAATTCAAATCTCATTTAAAATCATATTATCTCTAAAGGAAGACTATTTAAAATTTTCCGCTTGGTTTCCCATCCTTTACCTTGATGGTACAAGATTTATATTGGAATTTTTATGAATTGTATTTTATGTAGTTTAGTGATATCCTTGTTCTATCAACATTAACATTTTTTAAAAAAGGATGCTGAAGAGTATACATAGTTCTCCAACGAGTTGTGGACAAGAGTCTGACTAAATCCTTGCTTGCTGTAATAATCTAGTTTCAAGAGCTACACTGCTATTTACTAGGACTCTTATTAAATTCAAAATTATGCATTTAAAAGTGATCTAATGTTCTTCCTGTCTTGCAGTCAGTCACTGCGTTATCACAACCCAAGAGTTTCATTGTTTCAAATGTTAAAGTACACATCTTGCTGTAAACTTTAAAAATGTCAAAGTACCTGTAATTTTTATAAGAAGGAATTAATTTTATACTGTGTATTTTAATATGTCTGTTATTAATTTATTAAAAACATACTTTGGCTAGTTTTATGACGCAGGTATCATATATCAACATGTGAAATAATTCAAGTCGAATATTATGTGGATATGCATAAGAAAATTATTTTTAAGTATTTATGTTATTCTGGAAAATTAAATATTCAATTATAAGTCTGCATTTACTTCTATTTATAGATTCAAAAGGCAAGTGAGGTCTGGATCCTTAGAGGTCATTTCAATACCTGCCTTTTTATATTCAAGCATGTTAAATACCAAGCACTTAGCCGAGTACTCACAAAAATTAGCCAGGTATGTCATATTAGAAAATAATAACCTTAAATAACTAACTTCATCTGATAAAGTCTTAGAATCAGTTGGTACTAGAAACGATTTCATACTCAGTGGTGTTCTGAAGCTGGCTTCTACTGGCTTGCAAAATTCAACTATATGTATCACTTCCCAACTCTGTGTACAGTAACAGCGAGTTGATAGCATGAGCCACAGTAGGAGTATTTACACCATGGAAATGGGCAAAAGTTACAAAGCAGAATGTCCATCCCTTCACTCCCAAGTCAGTTGTTAAATATTTACCAGCACACCACTGATGGTCTATGTTCACATTTATAGACAATAATTAGCAAAGGCATAATGAGGAGGGGGAGAGTCTAGGATTATAAATCATTACAGCTGGATTCTAGTCCCAGCTCTTCTGTTTGCCGGTCATCATAGGCAGGAAATTTCACCTTTTTTTCCTTAGCTTCTCCAACTTTCTAGTGTGTATAATGAAGTCTATATTGCATAATTGGAAGAGTCATTATGAGAACAAAATATATTTATGAAAGAATATTTAAATTATTATTTTAAAATTATTTAAAAATTAAAAGCACTATACACATACAAAGGATTATAATTTGGGGTATTACCATGGTAGGTATTATGGGAAATGTAATAATTTGGTCCCTCAAAACTTAATAAAGAAAAAGACATGCCAGAAATCAGAAAAAGGCCTTATTTCAGGAAACCAATTAGACTTCTTTTGTTTTAAAATTATAAATGGTTTGTCAGAATCTAGGAATCTTTTAAGCATTTTGTTTTGCTTTAATTAGTGGTCCACATTATGCCCAGTTTTTAGAATCACAAAGCTGGTAGTCATCCTGGATCCTTGTTTTTCCTTCAGCATTTTATATCTCTGTCATTGTTTCTTTTTAAAAATCTCTTTACCCAGCATCCTTCTCATTCTCCTTCCACTGGCTTGGATTTAGTTCAGACCTTCACCATTACAGAGTCCTTAATCCTAGCCTAACCTAGCCTCTCTTCCAATCCATTCTTCATGCTGTACCCAGAAGAATATGTTCTCATATTAGATCAAGTCCAAAGTTTCCCACATATCATAAAAAATCCTTCAGGATCTGGCCTCTGCAACCTTGTGATCATCAACTTCTTTCTGTTAAGCTCTCTGTGCCCTAAAACTAAGTGGCATGCTCTTTCACCCTTTCCACACCTTTGCAAGCTTACCATAAAATAGTCAACATTGTTGATATCTTCATATAGCACTTATCTAATTGTAATTTTATTAATTTCTTTTTTCATATAAGGTTATGAGATGCAGAAGGGCAAGAATGACCTTGGGTACTACTCTTTGTATATTCAGGACCTGGCCTGGTATCTAGCTAGCTTAGCATGAGAATAAAGTTTCTTTGGGTGCATTTATATCTAGGCAGCCCCATGAGGAGGGCCGAGCTCTTGCCCCAGGCTACAAGCCTCCCCACTGCAAAAGTGAGCAGGGCTCTCAGGCCTCACCCCTTCCTGCCTGCCCGCACCTTTGGCAGTGGCTTCTCTGCTCATATCTGCACTTCCCATTTACCCTGCTCCCAGATTCTGCTCAAGAAAATCCGTGCTCCGTCAAAATTATTACAAAGTTTAGCTAGGAGCTTCCCTCACCCTGTGGCCCCTCCCGTTTCACTGGCTGCTTTCCCTTCCCCAAAGAACTCTGTGAGATAAGGCCAGGAATGACTTCCCTGGGCTTGAGCTGGGGACCAGGAGTGCCTCTGGGGCTCTTCCCACTGCTTTTTCTACTTTTATATTTCACTTGGCTCCCTAAATTCATTTCAGCTGTAGATAAGGTTAAATCCTTCTCCTGTGATTTGGATTTTCAGGTTCTTCAGTGGGGATGTGTGTATCGAGGCCAAATGTTGCCCCTTATACTTTGGAAACTCACAGTTTTTGGTCTGTCTCATGGAGTTTGCCTTGGCAAGCTGGTTCTTTCAAAGGGTCTATGAATTCTTTAGGTTTTCCTGGTATGTTTCTGCAGTGTTTCTTGGAGCAAAAGTGAGTCTCCACGCACTGTTCTGCCTCGCCAAGCAGGAGCTGCACGTTAGTCCTTCTCCTATCCACAATTTTTTTCTATAATTCTCTCTTTAATTCTCTTCAGTTATTATTCAAACTATTTCACTCCCTAGAGTTCAAATTGCCTCAAATTTGGCCTCAAAAAAATCAGCTGGAGAGTAGCAATTCATACAATTACTCCATTCCCTAGGATTGGGAGGGTTAAGGCAATGTGTACTCACATATTTCATCAGAGGTCAAACATAAAGTCAGCTTGTGAAGGGAGTTACACTGGGTTTCTTCAAGAGGAACATGAAAAGTTCCAGAGGCTTGTGGAGACTACTTTCAAAATAAAAACAGAAAAAGCAACCTTTCCCTTCCAAGTAAACCAAGGGATAAGACTTAGGAGAAATGGTTTAAAGACCCCTAAAAAGAAATATTTACACTCTGTAGCAGATAGTTAACCCTAAGAATTGTGGAGAGAACGCTTGGATGATAGAATCAATAAGCTGTTAGGAGAGACACTGAAAAAAAGAATAAAGTTTCTTTATACTTTAATTTGAACAAAACCTAAAATTAGAAAGAATATTAACACTATTATCTAGATCAAAACTTATCTAGAACAAAATGTAAACAAACGGGTTATGCTTATCCTAGTTTAGCAATGGACAACACTGTCCATTGAATAAAGATGGAAAACTTTTTAGTATAAGCATATTCAATTTTACTTAATGTAACTAGTATTCTGTTAGTAAACTGCAAAGGAGTTTTTTGATTACTAAAGTATGCTTATAAATAAAAATTAAGTAATAATGACAAACATCAACAGATCTTATTGCTTACCTTTAGTTGGCGAATCAAACAAGTATTGGATTTTTGCATTTTGATGATGTATGCCCAACCAAAGGCCAAGTATTATTTACAGGTAAGAAATTGGGGTGTGTATGTGTGTGCGTGTATGTATGCATGTGTGTGTATATATGTACATCTATATATAGTATACACCAAATATATCTATAGATAAATACAATTTAAATTGATAATACTACTTTCTCCTTCCCTCCTGTAATTTCATTTCTTCATTGTATTCCTCCACCTTACATTATACTCAGAAAATAGAAAATACTTGCTGTATTAAAATGCCAAAGGAAGTTTAAAATAGATTATATATGAGTATTCTTTCTGGGTCCACTGTTACAGAGAAAATTATAGTTACCTGAATCAAACTGAAAAGAAAAATCTCAAAAAAAATTATAGTGCCTACATTTATTTCTTGGCTTACAATTTTATTATATTAAACAAATGCATTTTGAGCATTTGTCAGGCATTATATACACTTATCATTGCTATCCTACATTTACTCATACTTTATGAGTAACACAGTTCGCAGTGCCTCACTGTATTTGTAAAAATGAATCAATTATATGTAGTCTGTACCCTCTAAATCCCTGCACATCGTTAAATAATAACGTTATGTTTCTAAATAGCAACAGCAATTTGAACTCACTACATAGATAATATGCACTTGTGAGAAGAATTTGCAAGAGAGTTGTAGACGAGGCAGAAAGTTAGAAAAGGCCTAAAGCAAGGTCTTCTCTTTTATTGGAATAAAAAAAAGGTCTCTTTTGATTCCCAGTTAGGGGCAATGTCCTGGAAACACAAGATCCAGCCAATGTACTCTTCTCAATTTGAAACATCACAGTTCTATTCCGTGTCCTCGTAGTGTGCCTGCGGACTGCCATGGTTTTCTTAATTACTTATGAGGCCCTCTTAGTCTATAGATTATGCATAATATATATAAAATAAAAAATAAATCTGATTTTCTTTGCCCCCTCTCTCTTGTGGAGGATATTTTTAGGCTTACACCATCATTCTAACGAGCTAGTTGTGGAGTTGTGGATGAGAGTGCCCAGTTTCTTTTTGTCTTCTCTTTGCTGGGAACCAATTTGTCAGCCACAATATCTGGAGATAGAACATGGCACCTTTCATCACAAGCATTAAGCTAGTTCGTCTTAGCTATGGTCTGAATGGTTGCATCCCTCCCAGAGTCTCCCCAAATTTTGTTTTTGTTTTTTGTGTTTTTGTTTTTTGAGACAATGTCTTGCTCTGTCATCCAGGTTGGAGCGCAGTGGCATGATCACAGCTCACTGAAGCCTCAAGTAGCTGGGAGTACAGGTACATACCACCACACTCAACTAATTTTTTGTAGTTTTTGTAGAGGCAGGGTTTGGCCATGTTGCCCAGGCTGGTCTTGAACTCCTGGACTCAAGCGATCTGTGTGCCTCAGCCTTCCAAAGTGCTGGGACTAGAGGCGTGAGCCAAGGCTCCTGGCCTCTCTTCCAAAATCAATATGTTAAAATTCTCATCCCCAAGGTGATAGTATTTGGAGGTGGGACCTGTGGGAGGCAATTAGATTATGCAGGCGGACCCTCATGAATGGGATTAGTGCCCTTATAAAAGAGACCTCAGAGAGCTAGCTAGCTCCTGTTACTGTGTGAAGACACAGTGGAAGCCATCATCTATGAGGAGTAGGCCCTCAGCAGACACACACCTACTAGCACCTTGTTCTTGGCCTTCCCAGGATCCAGGACTGTGAAATATAAATGTTTGTTGTTTATAAACTACCCAGCCTATGGTATTTTGTTATAACAGCTCAAATGGACCAAGACAGTCTTAAACTAGAAACTGAAGTATTTGTGAGGATGAAAGTGGATTGGGATAAGGAGACTATTTCAAACAGGGATCTAGATTGAATGCTTAGTATTTAGGAAAGAAACAGATAATCTCTTGTCTGGTTAATCTGATCAAACATGGCACAGGGTGTGGTGTCTCATGCCTGTAATCTTGGCACTTTGGGAGGTCAAGATGGGAGGCTCACTTGAGCCCAGAAGTTGAGAGGCCACGCAGGAGGATCACTTGAGTCCACTATGTTGCCCAGGAGTTTGAAACCAACCTGGGCAGCATGGTGAAACCCCATCTCTACCAATAACATAAAAATTAGCCAGACATGGTGGCACGTGCCTGCAGTCACACCACTGCACTCCAGCCTGGGTAACAGAGTGAGACCCTGTCTCAAAAAAAAAAAAAAAAAAAAAGGGAAATCAACTAACTGTAAATACCCTCAATTAATTGAAATTGAAATAAAATTGTTACTTTATTTTCAAGCTAATATAGCTTGCTCAATGGAAGCGTCGAAGGTACTAATGTCTTTTTGTTTTTTTTTTCAGCTAGAAGATGGTATCATAGCTAAAGAGATGTACTTTACAAAAATAACAGATTTTGTACATAATATCAGTTCAAATAATTGGTTTTTTATTGAGTTTTCAATGCTTGGATTCATAGGTAAGCAATAGATCTACTTTGTTGGATCGAGTTCTTTATGGTGCATGACATTATTGATTCATGCAGGAGCTCTTCCTTATTTATTCTTTCCTTTTATTCCCAATTCCTATACCCACTTCCTGCCACTTTTCAATATATTGTTCACTCTAATATGTTCAAAATACACATATATACAATATCCAGGTAAAATATTTGGTGTTTCTCATATTTGTATATTCCTATTCCTTACTTTTTTGTCCTCAAAACTTGATTTCTAAGCTATCAGCATGTTGTTTTGTGTTCATTTAGTTTATTGGTTATTTTACTGCTGCATAAGTACTGCATAATGATGGTCACTGAAAGTTATACATTCGGAATTGTGTAAAGTGAGGACTACCTATTTTGCCCATAACTGAGAAATCATGCATATAAAACTATAACCTGCTTTTAAATTTTTTATGCCAACAATCCCATGATCAGTTGTCTTATAGTCACATCTAAATTCACTTCCAGCATTCACTTTCTGTGCTTTCATCTGTCAGCCAGTTCCTTCCTTTAATTACCTACTTTTGTTAAATCCTTCCTTTAATTACCTACTTTTGTTTATTACCACAAGGCAAGGCAAGATAACCACACGTTTTGCTGTCTACAAGTGAACTAAATAATGGATGCACAGTGACCAGTCACCAAAAGACTTTGAAAGAAGTGATGACTTATCACTCACATTTGACTATCTATTTCCTGGTGGCAGACTGTAATTGCTTCCAATTTGCTGCTACCACAAAAAAACGAAGTGACATATATGTCACCCAGAGTGGACCACTGAAAATTGACATAGCTCTAAGTACTGCCAATGGCTTTACAGATTGGCTGTACAGATTATGCTCTCATAAGCAGTGCATAAAAGTTCGTGCTTCCCATGTGCTTGACAACATTTGGTCTTATCTATTATTATATGTATACATTTGCCATTCTGAGTAAAGCATTTCTGGGATTTCTAGTGAGGTCCATCTGTTTTTCATATACTCACTTGATGACTTTTGTTTTTCACATTTTCTGTAAAATTTTAAGTGCATTCTAGCCTGGGCAGTAGAACAAGAATCCTGTTCTCTCTCCCTCTTTTTCTTCCTCTTTCTTTCTCTCGTACATTCTTTTTTTTTTCTTTCTTTCGCTCTCACTTTCTTTCCTCTCTTTTCCTTTCTTTCAAAAAATAAAAAAAAAAAAAAAGAAAGAAAAAGGTTCCATAGGTTTACATGATCATAAGGCCGAGATTAACCATTAGTGTTTTTTATTTAGTGCTAGTTAAACAAACAAAAAAACCCCAAAAACTAGTGACACAATCTGCTACATAAACATAGGCATAGAGTCCAGAGGAAAGACAGTAATGCATTCCCTGTATTCTGGAAGGGTTCCCAAGTGTCAATTCCAGACTTGCTGCTTAAAAAAGCTTATTAATAAATGTGTCTAGAGAAGGGCATGAAAGGAGTTATCAAAGAAATAATGGAGTTTTTAGCAATATTTCAAGACTTGTAGGCCTGTCTTATGTAAAGGGAGATAAATTTTTTCTTCAGTTTGAAAAAGAACTTTAAACAATAGACAATCAAACATGCTACTTCCTAAAACAGAGGATGGAAGCCAATTTAGGGGAGGTGTCCAGGTGCGAACATGGAGAGCTGGACTTGATACCTGTGAGATCCTTCCCAGCTTTAAGTTGTTATGATTCCCATGTCATAGATAAGAATATCAATGCGTCTTGGGAGCAACATAGTATCTGATTCTGTAAGAAACTTTCTTTTTGTTGCACAGTTCACAGGTTTTTAAGAATCTGATGTAATTCCAACATCACTGACTGTATCCATTGTAGATCATCACAATAGTGCTGTGTAACAACCAGCCACTAAACCTCAGAGACATATGTGTTTTTTTCCCACAAACCTGTGGGTTAGCTCTGAAGTTCTACTCATCTAGGTTAGGCATAGTAGATCTCAGCTGGACTTACTCATGTGTCTGTAGTGGGTTGTGTCTGTAGCTGGTTGGTTGGGATCCACACAGCTCTTTCATGTGTACCTCATCCTCCAGCAGGCTAGCCTGGATTTGAGACAGTGGCAGTGTTCTGAGAAAGAGAGAGAGCACATGCGTGCATGCTCACAAAGGATATAAGGCCCCCTGAGTCATAGGCTTGAAACTGGCAAAAGTAATTTCTACCGCATGCTGTTGGCCAAAGCAAGTCACAAGGCCAGCCCAGATTCAAAGGGTGCTACAAACGTCATATTGCAAGAAGATGAGGATACAGAGAGAGGTGGAAAAAATGGGCCATTTTGCAATCAGTCTGTCGCACTGACATGAACTTATAAGGAAATGTGTTTATTTTTTGACATCTGTTTTTTGTTTTTGTTTTTGTTTTTGAGATAGAGTTTCGCTCTTGTTACCCAGGCTGGAGTGCAATGGCGTGATCTCGGCTCACCGCAACCTCCACCTCCTGGGTTCAAGCAATTCTCCTGCCTCAGCCTCCCGAGTAGCTGGGACTACAGGTGTGCGCCACCATGCCCAGCTAATTTTTATGTTTTTAGTAGAGACGTGGTTTCACCGTGTTGACCAGGATGGTCTCGATTTCTTGACCTCATGATCCACCTGCCTTGGCTTCCCAAAATGCTGGGATTATAGGCGTGAGCCACCGTGCGTGGCCATCTGTTTTATAACTATTCGAGCCAAAGCTTTCTGGTTATAGAAGTGTCCATTTTCAGCCAGCATGGTGGCTCACATCTATAATCTCAGCACTTTGGGAGGCCAAGGCAGGAGGATTGCTTCAGCCCAGGAGTTTGAGACCAGCCTGGGCCACATAGGGAGACCCCGTCTCTACAAAAAATAAAACAATTAGCTGGGTGTGGTGGTGCATAGTTTTAGTCTCAGCTGCTCCTGAAGCTGAAGTGGGAAGACTGCTTGAGCCCTGGAGGTCATATCTGTAGTGAGCTCTGACTGTACTACTGCACTCCAGCCTGGGCAACAGAGCAAGACTCCATCTCAAAAAAAAAAAAAGTGTCAGCTTTCTAGATGTGGTCATAACACTGTGCACATGTTTTGTCTTTGTGCTTTCCAGAGTATTTTCAGCTATTGTCTTTGGTGCCATGGCCGTCGGGCAAGTCAGCTCATTTGCTCCTGACTATGCCAAAGCCAAAGTATCAGCAGCTCACATCATCAAGATCATTGAAAAAACCCCTTTGATTGACAGCTACAGCACCGAAGGCCTAAAGCCAGTAAGTTAGATGTTTCAACTATTTGATCTACTCCTGACTCCTGAATGAAAGTATTCTAAGTAGAAACTTTATAAAATTTGTACTTTCAAATATGCTGATAATAAAATCAAACTTCCTAGGTCATAGATTCTTTTCAATAACTGCTACTAATATACATGATCATTCAGTACTTTTACCTAGCAAAGGTTACAGGGAAATAGGAATACTGCCCACTTTATAAGAAAACCCTATTAATCGGGTTGGGAGCCTGCCTCAGCCTCCCAAGTAGCTGGGACTACGAGCGTGTGCCATTGTCCCCAACTAATTTTTTAATTATCTGTAGAGACAAGGTCTCCCTGTGTTGCCCAGGCTGGTCACCAGATTTTGTTACATGTAAGTTATTGTATTCCAAAAGAACAGATTTGAGTTATCGCAGCTGTATTGTATATTCATATTGTCTTAAAAATACATGCTATGAAAGCTTTCACTCTTTTAGATCTCATTAAATTCTAGCAGTCTGAGGCAGAGCACGGTGGCTCATGCCTGTAATGTCAGCACTTTGGGTGGCCAAGGCAGGTGGATCACTTGAGGTCAGGAGTTCGAGACCAGCCTGGCCAATATGGTGAAACTCCATCTCTACTAAAAATACAAAAAAAGATTAGCTGAGTGTGGTGGTGCATGCCTGTAATCCCAGCTACTCAGGAGGCTGAGGCACAAGAATCACTTGAACCTGAGAGGCGGAGGTTGTAGTGAGCTGAGATTGCACCACTGCACTCCAGCCTGGGTGACAGAGTGAGACTCTGTCTCAAAAAATTAAAAAATAAAATTAAAATAAATAAATTCTAGCAGTTTGAAGTAAAGGCAATTGTAATACGAATTCATTACCTTCTGATACTTGATAATCGAGAGAGTTAGCTATACACTTTCAGTATTGCAACCATCAAATTTACTGTTATTCTTCACTTTGCAGAAAACACTGGAAGGAAATGTGACATTTAATGAAGTTGTATTCAACTATCCCTCACGACCGGACATCCCAGTGCTTCAGGGGCTGAGCCTGGCGGTGAAGAAGGGCCAGACGCTGGCCCTGGTGGGCAGCAGTGGCTGTGGGAAGAGCACGGTGGTCCAGCTCCTGGAGCGGTTCTACGACCCCTTGGCGGGGACAGTGGTGAGCACACTTTCATATTTAGTTCAGTTCAGGTTTTCATCATCCAAATGTCTGAGTGTATTTAATTCTCAACTATAAGCCATGTTTTTTTCAAACCTTTAAACAATAACCTCACTTAGTCTGACAGCCTAAATATGGTCAAGTGGTGTCATCTGCCCCAGCCAACTTCTCCAGGCTCCCTTCAACACTATCCCTCTACCCTCCTTTGCAAGCACCTTTTTTACCACGCATCTCCCCTGCTGTACTTTGGTTTCAGCTGACTGAGAAGAACCAATAAGCAATCCCATTACTGGGTATATATTCAAAGGATTATAAATTGTTCTATTATAAGGACACATGCACACGAATGTTCATTGCAGCACTGTTTACAATAGCACAGGCTTGGAACCAACCCAAATGCCCATCCATGATAGACTGGACAGGGAAAATGTGGCACATATACACCATAGAATACTATGCAACCATAAAGAACGATGAGTTCGTGTCCTTTGTAGGGACATGGATGAACCTGGAAACCATCATTCTCAGCAAACTGACACAAGAACAGAAAATCAAACACCGCATGTTCTCACTCATAGGTGGGTGTTGAACAGTGAGAACACATGGACACAGGGAGGGGAGCA
>CAUYLG010051888.1:0-22988 GCA_963573385.1 Cacajao melanocephalus | reverse complement strand
AAAAGAGTAGAAAACAAAAATTTAAATATTCAAAGAGCCCCAAAAGTCTACATAACTTACATAAAGTAATACTGGTAAAATTAATAATGTAATGAACACTATATCTTCCTAAAAACATGACTCCGCAGTGGCTCACACCTGTAATCCCAGCACTTTGGGAGGCCAAGGCAGGCAGATCACCTGAGGTCAGGAGTTTGAAAACAGCCTGGCCAACACAGCAAAACCCCGTCTCTACTAAAAATACAAACATTAGCTGGGTGTGGTGGTGCACATTGGTAATCCCAGTTACTCAAGAGGTTGAGGCAGGAGAATTGCTTCAACCCAGGAGGGAGAGGTTGCAGTGAGCCGCGATCACCACCATACTGTAGCCTGGGTGAGAGAATGAGACTCTGTTTAAAAAAAAAAAAAAAAATGACTCCAATCATTATTCATAAATCTTCACCAGCTTACTATAGCTTGATCCAAGCTCCTATACTGCCAGGAGATGACCCCATCATTTTTCTTTCCAGTCTTGTTGGCTATTATATATTTCCTGCTCCAGCCAAAAAGAATTTATTAACCAAAAACCACGCTCTACCCCACTCTATGCCTATTTCCATAACATACTGATTCTTCTTCAGGGCCTCTGTTCAAATTCTACCCATGTTTCAGAATCCAGCTCCACTGCCTCTTTCAAGATGAGTGCAACATTGAGTACATTACACTAATACAATGGTATCGATTACAACACTACCGTAGTATTCCCTCACTGTACTTAGCCCCAAATAGGTGGCTTCACAAAGATTAGTTGATTTAAACTAGACCCAGGCCTCCCTGACAACAGACTAGTATTTTTATACTATATCAAACTGCCTTAGTCACTTTTCACTGTATCTGCTATTCAGTCATGTGTAGATTACAGTTTATATGTAGGAAAATAAGCAATTTTACAGTTTGTTCAAGTATGAAGTCTACTTTTACTGTTATAATTTACAGAATATCTGACATACAATTATTATTTTAGTATTTAAGAAAACATGAAAATCTATAAATAGTGCTTGTAAATTAATTCAGTAGTATTTATGTACATTTACTTATTCATTCTATACATTTTACTTATAACTTGTAAAACAGGTTTTGAATGATTTTGGGACTACGGTACTTCTACAGATAATTTAAAAGGGTTGATACAAGTGATCTGAGCAAAAGTGGAATTCACATTTACAAACATTATCTACCATTGTAAATACATATTTTTTGTAAAGATAGTATTGTTATCACTTTGCATCTTGGGATTTTTTTAAAAATAATAATTTACTAAAAATTTTCACATAATTATCTCACTTTGTCTTGACAAAAGTATCTCCATTTTATAAATGCTAAATGGAAACAGAATTTGAGTAATTTGGGAAAGATCAAACAGGTAATAAGTCATTAAACAAGATTAACAGTAGTCTTCTAACTCCTAAACAAGTTATTTCCCCGTCACACTGATTCCCTGTAAATTCCTAGAAAGTAGACTTATTTCTAATTCTTGTTTACAAAATAAATTTTAAAAACAAGTAAGTCACCTTAAGAAATGAAATAATGGAAGAATAGCCTCATTATATAACGTAAAAGTGTAATTAACTTAAATATCCATTATTAGGTTGCTGGTTGAATTCTGATAGAGCCATATATCGTATTCACTAAATATACTGCAGCAGATCTTGCCTTTAAAAAATCCATTAATAAGTGGGAGAAAAAGTTATAAGCCCACATTTGAATGAAGAGAAAATAATTGTAGGCTCAGAAACATCAAGATCAAAGCAACTTTTCTGGAGTTTCAAATTTTTAACAAGCATTAACTTAAATCTCTAATTTCAAAAATCACAAATACTTTAAAACTTTTAAATCAAGCTGGGCTGTGGTGTTTCATAAATGTTAATACTCTAAACTAATGACTAATTCTCCTTCTGCACAACCTATATGGAATGGACACGCGTTCACACCACATAGCAGTTTCTCAAGAGAGATTCTCTATATGTCTTACTGTTCTGGGAGTTCCAAAGTTTAAGAACCACTAGCAAACAGTTCTTGTCGCCATTGATGGCTACCCAACGGAAATAATGTCTACAGTATTCTTAAAACAATGCACTTTTCCGGGGCGCTAAAACATGAGATGGTCACATCACTTCCACCACCTTCCTGCAACCACACCGGCTTGTCTTCCCCAAGGGGCACCCACATGCTTTCCACCAGCACGCTGTCCGCATGAGATGACGCATGTTATTGGCCTAAGAGACTGGCTGTTAGCACGCTGCCCGGATGAGGGGGAGGATCAGATTGGAGCATATGAAGGATCCCAGGGTCTGCGGCCACAAAGGATACACGGCAACTTGCTGGTACAGCCCACTCAAATGTTTGTTTAGTGACTAAACTGTATGAAAAGAGTTCGTAAAATACAGACAAAATATCTGAAGAAAATAATTGCACTAACTTGTCTAATTAGCCAAATCTATGGAAGGCCCAACATACCCTCGACAAAAATGTAATTGGAACGGAAATACTAAGCGCTCCTCCATTAGCCAGCTGAAACCACACAACTGGCCACATTGGAAGATACCCTCGACAAAAATGTAATTGGAACGGAAATACTAAGCGCTCCTCCATTAGTCAGCTGAAACCACACAACTGGCCACATCGGAAGAAGTGGGAGATGGGAGGGCTTGGAAAACGCGTCTGGTACCTTTCTAAAGTAGAAAGGTATTATAATCATGTTCTTGTTTTCTGACACTACATCTGGAATTGAACATGTTACATTAACTGTGAGATTCCTGTTCCGAAATACCCTCTTGTTCACTTCCCTTTATATTCTATATTTAATTTAAGTAACCATATAAACGATTAGGTTTATAATCTTTGGTCAGTTAACATTTGCACTCAATTCTTTAAGCTTTTTCTGTCTGCTTCATACCACTCACTATGGTAATCTTTCAAAGAGGAATCAGGATTTTACGAAGTTTAGTTTTGGCCACAGATAAACTGATATACTAATCAACTGGCAAAAAGTTTATATAAAATATAAGAACTCCAAACTTTTAAAGAAGCTAGTCTAGAAAGCTACATACTTGGGTATCTAATTTTCTATCCAAAAAACACTCAATAACATAAGCTGTAAACCAAAAAACTGCCTCTGCCCACCTGGCACTTCAACTGTAATGTATTTAAAAGGATGCACTTAGAAAGTCCCTAGAATACCTTCGTTGGGAAGAAATACTCACCCTACTTTGCAGTTATATTGAGAGGACATGGGATATGAAATGCACGGTAAACTATAAGGCACTTCCAGAATGTTTTTTTAAAAAAAGTCAAAAGTGAAAGAGGCTTGCCAAAAATCACCATTAAGTAGCAGAGCATGATCAGAACTCAACTTGGCTGGCTGGTGCTCTTTTACTATAAATGATCTTCAAATGTAAAAACAACAAAAACACCCACTAAACTTTATGTAAAACCTTACCACATAAAATGATATATTTGGTAGATTGTTACTATAAGATTATAAAGTAATTTTTAAAAATTGTCAGTCATCCTCAGCACACAATTTACATCTATGTTTTTTCAAAATCAGAATATTAAGAATTAAATTGTTGTAAACTGTCACTTTTTTCTATAGCCTACTTTAATTGTTGAGGAATCCTGGAAAAAGGATGAGTGGAAAATTTTAATTGAAGACTGAATTAAAATATCAACAACTTGCATCCATAATTGATAAGTATTCTTTTTTTAATTATCAGACAGAGTCTTGGTCTATCACCCAGGCTGGACTACAGTGCCACAATCTCGGCTCCCTGCAACCTCCACCTCCTGGGCTCAAGTCATTCTCCTGCCTCAGCCTCCTGAGTAGCTGGGACTACAGGCACGTGCCACCATGCTTGGCTAATTTTTATACTTTTTTGTAGTGTTGTTTCACCATGTGGCCCAGGCTGGTCTCAAACTCCTGAGCTTGGGTGATCCACCCATCTCAGCCTCCTAAAGTGCTGAGATTACAGGTGTGAGCCACTGCACCTGGCCAATAAGTATACAGTTTAGAAGTTATCAACTAATGAGTTCCTTGACCAGTTAAATCCTCATTGTATAGTAGAAAATATTTTATAAAGATTGAAATGTTCAAAGCACTCAAGTTTTTTCATGTTATGTCCAAACTTTAAATGTCAGTTTTACCCCAACACTTGCTCTGCAGCTGTGAATACCATAATATAACCCCACACTGTTTACTTAAGCTCATTCCATTTACTAAAAATTATCAGCAAGATAGGCAAGCTGATATAAGTATTTTATATTTGAAAAGAGATTAGCTACCTGATTTTTTAAATCTGGTAAGTATGATGATGTTTTCTTTTAAACATATGTAAAATACAGGACCTTACCTACAATACTAGATAAAACAAAGTACATTATTTAACAAAATACAAAAATGATTCAATGTGAATATAAAATATACCATTTCCTCATAATTTTTCCCTCTATATATTCCTGTTCAGTTCCCGTTAGTGTAATTATTAAACAAGTACAATATCTAAATTAGTCTCATAAATCTTGCTAATATTTTCATTTTTACAGAAAAACTCAGATATGAAGAGATTATATAACATACTGATGCTACAAGAAAAAGCCAGGTACTTTTTTTTTTTCCTGAGGAGAATATTAAACCATCTTTCAAATGATCAAAAAATTATCAAACATTTGAGATAACTGAGGTAGACATTTTCCATGTGGTTTTTGGGAGAATAAAATAAACAATTTCTGTGATATAACTTTAAAATTGCCTAAGTAATGTAATTTAGTATAATGAGCCTCATGTATTTTAGAGTATATAACTCTTTCTGTGCTTCAAGGCACCTTTAGCAATACCTTGCACTAAACAGGGAAAGTAGTCAATAAATGATCAATATAGTGATTTGAAAGAGTTACTTAAATGTTAAAATTATGACTACATTTACATAAAAACTGTTGCCTTTGGGATGAGCAAATAAAGAAAAGAAAAAAAGATATTTGTTAGAAAAAAAGTGTAGTAGTACAAAAGATTAAAAATAGTCCAAGGCATTTCCCTATGTTTTAAAAACAGTCATTTAATTTTATGTACATTCATTACAAAATGTGAATACTCAACTTGCAACTTTAAGGCAGCAACCAGCCACTATATTACCTTTCCAGTAGTATAAAATCCTGCATCAAATTACAATGTAACTTCCCAAGCAACCAAATAGCGAACATAAAAGTCTGAATTAGACTTCATATAAAAGGTTCCTATAATAAAACCATCATTTTGAGGATCATTAAGAAAATTAAAACAAACACATAGCTCACTGAGATTTAACTGCCATTTTAGATTTTTTTAACATCCAAGGAAGAACAAAAAAGTTTATTTATAGTATATACGTCTATGTTGTATCCATTTATCAGATGCTTAGTAGTAATATACTCGTAATACTATTTAAAAGTACCACTTTTAAAATGCCTCTACTAAGGAATGCAGTTTTAAGTTTTCTTATATTTAAGGAATAATTTGTTAATGACAAATAATCTACTGATAAACTAAAGCAACATTTCAAGAACCTTTAAACTTTTGTTTTTTTGGAGACAGGGTCTGCCTCTGTCACCCAGTCTGGAGTGCAGTGGCATGATCCTGGCTCACTGCCACCTCTGCCTCCTGGGCTCAAGCTATCCTCCAAACTCAGTCTCCCAAGTAGATGGGACTACAGACATCTGCCACCATGCCTGGCTAATTGTTTTGTGTTTTTTGTAGAGATAGGGTTTTGCCATGTTGTCCAAGCTAGTCTCAAACTCCTGAGCTCAAACGATCCACCCACCTCGGCCTCCCAAAATTCTGGGATTACAGGCGTGAGCCACTGCCCAGCCAGTGTCCATTCTAATTTACAATTGTTTTGCTATATTCTCAGGTAATCTGAATTACCTATTTACATAGCTGATACATTTGCAAAGTCCTCTTTTTATAATGTTATTCAGCTTTTATTTTTTTAATTTCTCTTGTAAAATGGACATATATGTAACACCTCTGTCTTTGAAACATTCAAAACACAATATAATGCTGTCCAATGTTACCTTCTCTATTAATTTATTCCTGACTTACCTAAGCAGTTTCCTGCCCTTTGAACCAGTATATCACTAGACACATTACATCTGTCATAACATTTAACCCACAGAAACAACTATTTGTTTACTAATGGTTATTAGCACATCTAAGTTATAATAATTCACTGACAGCCACTTATCAGGTGTTAACCCTAGGCACTTTATATTACTACTTAACATCACAACAACCACGGAAGGTGAGAACTGTTATCGCCATATTATAGATGAGAAAACAGGTTTAGCTACCCACTAGTAACTACATATATATTAACTGATAATTTGAAATTATCCCAAACTATTAAAAAAAGTTATGAAACTGAAAAGCAAATAAAGGTAGTACAAGCAATATAGCTGCCTCAAGTACATAGATATAATGCCTAGATGTGGAGCAGACATCTAGTGAATAAAAGGCAACTAATGTAAAGAAAAACCCAAATCATTAGCACGGACTTGAGCCCTACTATTATCAAGCTGCTGATCTACGTAGGGAACTTGTCAGATGAAACAAATAAACCACTTGGCTCTTTGTCACTACAGTAGGTTTTGATATTTGAGATGAATATATTCCTAATACATATATTTATGCATGTACAAATATGTAACACAAATATAAAAATAGGCATGAGAATGAAAAACATCAATTTATTATATTTATGATATTGGTTACCAGGGCCTGAGCAGGATACATAGGAGTTCTTACCATGATAGCCAAATCTTAAGCTAAATGAATATACAAGCATGTGTTACTTTTATCAATCTGAAATATTTCAGTTTTAATCTAATATAAAAGGATAGTAATTATTTTATTGAATATAACAAGAAAATACACAGTACACATACAGCTCAAATAATTAACCAAAAAAAATGAACAAACTTGTATAATCTGGTTAACTACTTCCAGAATCAGAATATTATGAGCTCTCCAGAAACTTCCCTCGTATGCAATCCTAGTCACTACCTCCTTCCTGAAGAGTAGCCACTATCCTGACTTCTAAAACCAGAGACTGGTCATGCCTAGTTTTCAATTTTATATTAATGGAATCATAGTATGTGGTGTTTGCTTCTTTTGTCAACATTATAAGAATCTCTTCCAATGTTATACATAGTGTAGTCTATTATTGCTATAAAGTAGTCTACATGCTTATGCTTTTTAACAATCAACTGGGTTGTTTCTACATTAAGGCTGTCACAAATGTTGCCATGAATGTACATCTTTTTGATATACATGTATGTACAAGCAATTTTATTGGATATTTATGTTGTAAGATTTAAAATTTCACTTGTCCAACCATAGCTGGTAATAGTAGACACTGTCAGTTACTCAAAGTGGTTGTACCAATCTAAATTCTAGCAGCAGATGAGAATTTTTGTTTCACATTCTTGATCCTAACAACCTTAGGTATGTCGGTCTCTTTCATTTTAATCATTCTAATGGGCATGTAAGTCTTTTTCATTTTAACAATTCTAAGGGCATCTCTTTGACTACCAATGAAGCTGAACCCCTTTTCATGTCTAGTGGCCAGTTATCTCCTGTGAAGTCCTTGTTCAAAGCTGTTACTCATGTTTATATAGGATTATCTGTCCTTTCCTTATTAATTTGTAGGAGTTCATATTTAATCTGGATACAAGCTCTTTTTGGTTATAAATCTTGAAGCTATATTCTCCCACTCCATGGCTTGCCTTTTTACTCTTAATGAATAGAAGGTATTAATTTTACTACAGTCCAATTTAATCATTCCCTTTGTACTTTTGGTTTTCTGTTTAATAAATTTTGCCATATACCAAGATCCTAAAGATACTCTTCTACATCTTTTAGGAGATGTGTTGTTTTGTGTGTCATGCTTAATTATATAGGCTGCTTAAAATTATCTGTAAAGTACATACTTCTTTTCATCTGTATATGCAGTTGACCCAGCACCACATACTGAAAAAACAGCCTTGTTTCACTACTTTTTGGCCTTCATATAAATCAAGTATACTTCTATCTGTAGGTTTGCTTCTGGACTATATTCTGTCACTAGTCCATCTGCCTATTCGTGGACCAATACCGCACTATCTACTTATCTTTATCAGGTTTAATATCTACTAAAGTAAGTTCTCCCTGTTTATTTTTCAAAGTTAACCAGACTGTTCTTTGCCTTTGAATTTCCATATAACTTTCATATTGATCTGTCAATTTCCAAACACACACACACACCCACCCTCAAACATAACATTGTGCTTGGGATAGCACTGAATCTGTAGATCAATTTGGGTAAACACTATATCATTATAATAGTGAGTCTTCCAATCCTTGGTATATCACTCTGTTTATTTAGGTCTTTAAATTCTCTCAATAGTATTTTAGTTTTCCACGAAGTCTTGCTTATTTTTTGTTAAATTTACTGCTAGGTATTTGATGTTTTGATGCTTTTGATGCTTTTCTTAATGTAAAACAAATTAAAATTTATAAAATTTAAGGTAAAGTATATTAAGTTACAGAAAGATCAATTTAATTTTTAATGTGCTTCTAGCAAGTAAAAAATAAAATTGATTTTTATATTAACCTAGTTAAATTCATTTTCTACAGGTACAGTCATGTGAAAAATGGCAAAGGTTCTTTTTTTTCAATCTTTTTGCTCTTACTTTTTCTTGCCATATGACATTAGCAAGGATTTTTAATACAGTCAGAAACAGAAGTGGTAATAGGCATTCGTGTCTAATTCCGTATCTCAGGGATATGTTTGTTCTAGGGTTTTTATAGCTACAGCTTATCAGATCAACAAAATCCCCTTCTATTTCTAGTTTACTGAGAATTTTTATCATAAATAGATGTTAGATATTCATAAAATGCTTTTTCTTTACTCAATAATCATGTAATTGTTAAACTTTTATTACTTTACAATGAATCACACTCTCTTCCCATATTTATTAACCCACTCATTGTAAACATTTGAGTGTATGTTTACATTGTAAACATTTGAGTGTATGTATCACAAACACGTGTCTATTTTTTTTTTTTTTGCTAGCCCATTTGACAGTACATTTTAATCTTTGTGAGATTTCATTATATATATACTGCAGTATACTTCCCCTGAGATTTAGGATATCCTCTTACATAGCTACAACATGATCACACCTGAGATCTAATATTACCTAATGATGTCCAGCCCATATTCAAATTTCCCCAATCGCCCCAGAAATACCTGTAATTTTTTTCTGATTCAAGAGTCAATCAAGAATCATACATTACATTTGGTTATTATATGCCTTTAACCTCTTTTAATCTACGATAGTACTCTCATATCTTTTTTAAATGACATTCTCCATTAAAGCCATCATAACATAGATTTCTTTGTAGTTAAGGTTTTTAATTACAGATTCAATTCCTTTAATAGTCAAATATTCAGATTTTCTGTTTCCTCTTTTGTCCATTTTAATCATTTTTTGTCATCTTAGTCCACTGAATCTGTCAGAAGCTCATCTTCTCATCCTCCTCTTTTCCATCCAGCCTCCTCTTCTGGAATGGACAAGTCACTTCTAGGAAAAAGTGGCCCAAATGCCAGGATCACATTTTCTGGATTAGTTTCTGCTTCCACATCTTGGCCCCCAAAATCTTCACTGCTTTGGTACTTCTCTGATACTGTCAAACAGACTTGGTATTCTGCAGTTTTTCTAGGTATTCTCCGTAGAGGGTTGTTCCACATTACCCTGTCTGCCACCTTGTGGGAAGTAAAACTCTTTGAACTCTTTTGCAATTTGCAGTTTTCAAAATAACTGTCACAAATACTGCTATATCTCTTTAAGAGGCCTTTATAATTCTAAATGTCTACCACTACGTCCATAAGCAAAATTGCCAGATTCTGCTAATATCTTTTTATAGTTCCTATTCAGTCATTGCTTTATAAATGGCTTTCTATCCTGGATTTTGATTCCTCATTTTTCAAAAGCAAAATCTTACTTCCTTGACAACTCACAAACTGTAGTGGATTCACAAATGTCCTAAACCACACTTTGTAAGCCACTCCTGTCCAACCTATCTTTTGAGTCTTACTTTTCTTAAAGACAAAGTTATTAAAGATAAGATGCATAAAAAAGTCAAAACTCATATAAATCAGGTCTTACAAATTAGAAAAAGCAAAACAAACAGGTCTTTGTTTGATAAATTAAGTTGAACAGTGAAAGAAACTAGTTCCGTTATGGCTGAGTCTTGATCTGTATCCACACTAGAGTGAAATCATTAGATTAATACACTCTCGGACAACTTCAAACATTCTGTTCTGGCTCTTGGAGAGATACTCAGAGAGCTGATTAGGGAATGGTAGGGTCTTTCTACCCACCTGTCTACTATTCTTGGCCCCCATCTTAGTTTCTGTCTACACTGTGCAAATCTCCTAGCCTCATGAAATGATGATTTAAATTCTTAAGTAACAGATACATGCCTAACAGATAATGCATTTTACTGACTGCTAGTCTCAATCTTGACTTATTTTCAAAAATATTTATACTTAGAGCACATAAAATATGACAAAGTTTCTTTGCCAACAAAATATAGGTTAATATGACTATAATCCTTCAGCATTCATGAAGGAGACGGCTGTGCCTACAATGAATATTTGAATACATAAAGACCAAGAATACTATTTTTAAATAATTTATACATTTCCTCCCTAAAACTAAATTTTATTATTAAAATAATCTTAAGTGGAGAATCAAATTGTAAAAAGGTATGGAAATATACCAAATGTAAATTGTGGGGTTGGGGGCAAGAGGAGGAATACTTAAAAATAACAAAAAAGACAAAAAATTGCCACTTGTAAGACATGGTCAGCACTACAGGTAGTGAAGGCCATGGAGAACTTTGAGTTAGATTCTCAATACTACATTTGTTTATTGAACATCTATTGGATCCCTTGTAGCACATTAGGCAATGGAGTAGAAATATGCTGTAATTCCTATAATCCCTGTATCATCAAAGCATTCAATCTATCAGAGACTTCACTACTGTGAAGAGAGAAGACAGGAAAATAATTATGAAACAACAAGAAAAGTACTCTAATAAAGTATGAATAATAGAACACAATGGGGAAAGTTATTTTAATGCATAAAAGAGAGAGAAAAAACAGTATGCACCGCTCAGGAAATTCAGACAGTAAACACTGCATATCTTGGCATAAAGGTTGCATGTGATTCAATGACAAAGAGATGAAAATGTAAATCATGTCAACTCATAAAGGAGTTTTATGTGTCATTCTAAAGAATTTGATCTAAAAGATAAGCTGGAAATAAAAATGAGCTTTGCTTTGACAAAGATCAGTGTAGTGACAGTGAAGAAGGTAGATGAGAAAGGAAGGCTGAAGCAAATAACTACCAAAGTAGCTCAGACATGAGGTGGTTAAAGGCTGAAATGGGGCAATGGTAAATATACAGAGTAAATTTCAGAACAGGTGAAAAGTAGACTTAATAGGACATGACCTCTAACTACAAGGAAAGGAAAGGTAAAAATCTAGGATTTCTATCATATTTCTATTTCAGATTTTGGATCTAGGCCTACTTTCAGCACATACAAACCAGAAGATTCACTTAATCTTAATGGACCCTGTTTCTTCACATACAAAAATGAAGGCATTAGACAAGATGTCCTCTGATATTTCCTCCAGCTTAATGTCAACTGTTCAGATTAAATAATATGCATGGCCTTAAGTATCTCATAATATTATACTCAAGTGAAATATAATTTTTTTCTTTATTATCTTGCTTAACCTTTTTAATACAATTATACCAAAATTATCTATGTTAGAAGAGAAATATAAGAGAAATGACAGGGACATTTTCCACACAAGACTAATCTTTTCAAAGCTGGTAGTTTTAATAACATTTCCAGTATCAGCATTTTCATCCAGAAAGGACAGCTGACTATTATGCAGCTTAAGTTTCACTAAAGCTAATAGTTATTCAACTTAAGTATGGCATTTAAAAGTGGGTATAACAGATTTAGAATTTGCCTGCATCCAACATAAGAGTCTGTCTGAGAAATATTCTTTTGAGACATTTATCTCAAAATAATCCCTTAAACATACAGGTCAGGTGTTCAGTCCCTAAGTATAAATCAGATATTTATTTCACCACAGGTGCAATCCCTAGGATTACATTTAATGACTGGTATTTAAAACAATGTTTTTTGACTTGTGGCCAGAGATATCCAGAGAAAAAAATCTAAAGTTTTTTTTTTTTTTAATCTTAAACTCCACATCATTTATCTAAAGAAATAACTTCGTCATGGATTGAATAAGCTCAATATGTCACTACATTTTCGCCCAGTATTCTGAGGCATTTTTATAATGTAACTCAAGAAGAGGAAGGACACTCTGTATAGTTTTTGAAAAGTACTTTGGTCAGATTGTGGTGGCCCCAACATCTTACCAATGAAAATGTAATGAAGACCAGAAGGGTTAAGATCCTAGCCAAGGCGATGTGGAAGACTGCATTTTCACCACTATTTTTCCAACAACCTAATTGCCTCTGTATTATTAAAATACAAAGTCTAATTCTATGCCAAATGCTATTACAAACCTCATCAAAATGTGCTATACTTCCCCTAGGCTTAAGGAAACTTGATTTTTACTAATGTCCTTGAACTTTTGAAGATCTAACTTTACAAACATATGAGATATTTTATACTTTCACAACTTAAAACAATGAAGACATTCTATTAAATATTATACTAGGTTATAAACCAATGATAGTTAAGTGACATATTTTTAAAAGTTAACACATTTGAAAAAAAATTTAAAGATTTGATGATCATAAGAAAGTTTTCACGTTTATGAGATGTAACAGAAACACACTCCAGAGCTGGTATATGGAATAAAACTGCCAACCAGCAAGCATATGGTAAGGTAAGGATCCAAATTCTCTCTCTACCAAGGAATTACCTGAGAAATTTTTTTTCATTTATTTAACAAATGAATTTTTATCAAGACCCTAAAATATTCTGGGTTCTAGTATAAGCACTGAAGATGGAGAGTTTAACAAGAATAAGATCGTATTCTCATGAAACTTACATCAGAGTGGCAATAAACAAGTAAAAATGTCAGATAGTGTGATGCATGTTATAGAGAAAATGTTATGAATGGTTATAAGATAAAGAGTGACTGGGTAACAACTTATTGGAGTAAAGACATCATTACGGAAATAATTTTTTGGGTATGTTTAAAATGACAAAAAGGGATCTACCACCATTAAGTTTAGAACAGAGCATTCCCAACACAGAGAGCAGCATGTGCAAAGACCCAAATCAAGTACCAGTTTGATATTTGAGGAAGTTGAAGAAAGCCGTGTGTTTGAAACAGAGTAGTGAAGGCAAGAATGAAGTGAGGTCAGAGAGAAAGGGGGAGGCCAGATCATATAAGACTAGAGTAGGAGTCTGGACTTTTTATAGGTAAAAACCTGCTGAATTTCGAAAATCTAGAACTATATTGGTGTTAATTTTACACAGAGGTTTTACCAGTCATTTGTTTGTTTCATTTAGTTTGGTTTTTAACTTTGGGAAAATAACCTTAGTATATAATATTACAATTTCAAATTTCAATTTCCTTCAAATATAATCAATTGATAAGAATATTAGTGTGGAAAGGGAACAGAAGCAGTCAAAGTATAGTTTAAGTGCTGTTATTGACTATGCATTAAGTAGGCATCTATAATAAGACTGAGCTACATGGCTTTTAAGCCGCCTTAGAGCTACATTAAAATTTTAATTTACTTCATTCTTATTTTAATCAACAGTGGTTTTCAAACCCTAAATTCCTACAAATCCTTCATGCTTGATAGTATTTTTTTTTTTTTTACTTTTGCCTATCTCTAGCCTGTCACTCTCTATCCTAAGCTCATTGATAGATAACGACTGTCTTTTTTTTTTTCTTTTTGAGACAGGGTTTCACTCGAGTCGCCCAGACTGAAGTGCAGTGGCACAATCTCAGCTCTCCATAGTCTCAACCTCCCAGGCTCAGGCAATTTTCCCACATCAGCCTCTCGAATAGCTGGAACTACAAGATCACACCACCATGCCCAGGTAATTTATTTCATTTGTATTTTTAGTAAAGACAGGGTTTTGCCACGTTGCCCAGGCTAGTCTCAAACTCCTGGACTAAAGCAATTTGCCTGCCTCCGCCTCCCAAAGTGCTGGGGTTACATGCATGAGCCACCGTGCCTGGCCAGGACTGTCTTTCATAATTATGAATACTTATGCCTAGAAAGTTTAGCTTTCCTTTATATAGTATGTTGCTTACAAGAAATCTATTTTTGAACTTAACTGGTTCTCTTAAAAAAAAAAAAGGAAAGAAAAAATAAAACTATACCTATTTGTTTTGCAGCATGTAATATATCTTTTAAGTCTTCATTTATACTTTGCATTTTACTCTTCTCCAGTTTTTCATTCAAAAATGTTATTATCTTCTTCCATGTCAAGCCCAAATCTGAAACTTGTTCATGAAGTTTAGATCGCTTTATCTGAAATAGAGATTATAATATAGTAGAAAAATACTGGTTAAAGTTCTTCTCAACTCCAACACTGATTACATATATTCTGCATTATATTATGCAACTTGGTACTACTCACGAGAAGTCAAAGTTGTATCTATTCACATCCAAACTGACTACTCAAAAAACAAGTTTCACTTAAATGGGTTTTTGTAGATTCTCATTTGTTTAAAAGATATGTTTAATAAAAGCTCGTTTTACAGAATTTTTTTTTTTTTTTGAGATGGGTCTCACTGTCACCCAGGCTGGCGTGCAGCTCAACCTCAGCTCACTGCAACCTCCACCTCCTGGGTTCAAGTGATTCTCCTGCCTCAGCCTCTCAAAGTAGCTGGGATTACAGGCATGAGCCACAACGCCCAGCTAATTTTTTGTGTTTAGTAGAGATGGGTTTTCACCATGTTGGTCAGGCTGGTCTCAAACTCCTGACCTCAGCCTCCCAAAGTGCTGAGATTACAGGTATGAGCCACTTCGACCAGCCCTTTTTATGGTTTTAATCACACTGCATACTGATAAAATCTTTTCATACAGCAAAGTAAAAAGTTCAACATCCAGATAATAACATTATTATTATTGTTATTGATAGCATCACACATGTGTCTTGCCATTTTTCTAACTGCTTGATTTTAATATAGCTTAGTCTATATTTAATATAGCTTATACTATAGTTATTTACACTTATATAATATATATAAATAAGAGTATTACATCATGCTTTTTGATGAAAGGCATTTATAGAAAATTAGACTCCCATGATAGGTTCAAATATATTCAAGTCAGCATTGCTTTCTTAAGCATGATCCTAGACCAGGTGAGGCATTTCAAAGATTATTTTCTATACACACTATTTTCTATTAGTTGACTTAAACAACAGAAATTTATTTTCTCACAGTTCTGGAGCTAGAAGTTCAAGATCAAGGTGTTGGCAAGCTTCGTTTCTTCTGAGGCTTTTGTATATTTGAGACTACAGATCTTTCCATTCTCAAGAACTGACCACAGAGCACAATAAAATTTTTATTTTAGTCCTCTGGTTGAAAACTCATGAAGCTTTCTAATCAAATAAAAAGTATTCAGTCAGGTCAAAAGCAGTAATTTTACTATTGGTTAGACAGATAAACATGCATAATTCCCTGTCTACATTTTTTTATTTCAAATGAGGCTAGTAGATTTCAAGTTAGGGGGAGGAGGAAGAGAATGGGCAAGGGCAGAGATGAAATAAGATTGCGCATAAAATGAATTAAGTTGTTACAATGGGGTCATAAGCACATTAAGGTTTATCTTATTTGGCTCCTTACTTTTGTATACATTGAACAGCTTCTGAGATAAAAAGCTATATTAAAATGAAGCTCATCATATATATTACTTTCTTTCCTCAGGGAGGAAAAAATGTTTAAAAGTTTATAGGAATAAATAAAATGGGATAAGTTCTTAGTCTTTATACACTTTTAAATTTTAAAATCTTCTGTTATATCTCTAATACAGAATAACTTGCAAAGGGCCTTGGGGAGGTAAGGAGAGAAAATAATTCAAGTTTAAGATAGCAATATTAATTAACTATAGAATATACTCTTGTTTAGCTGCTGTGAACAATGTAAAACAGCCACTATTGTCAAGAAGGTAAACTGTTTCCTGTCGAACAAAATTTTGTATCATTAGAGAAAAAGAAAACTATCAAAAATCTGTTACAAATATCTTCTTCCTAGTATCAAACTTTGAGTGAAACTATTAGTTAAAAAACTGCATAAGGACTTTTAGCAATAAAATTTTAACCTACTAGGAAACAATGTTATCATTCTACAATAGATTCAAATAAGGAGGCAGCAATTAAAGTCAATGTTTTTCAAAAAACAGAAAAGGGCCAGTTACTTCATATACTATATTACATGGTTCATTTCTTCATACATAGAATTGATATAGCTTCAGGCCTTTAAACTTCATGACACTATGGCTAAGATTCTAAAACATTTGCCCTTTCCTGGTGACATTTATAATATGAAAGCTGTCATTACATTTCTTGCAAATTTCAGCAACTTTATAATTTTTTTTTTTAAGACAGAGTCTCGCTGTCACCCAGGCTGGAGTGATTTCTTGCAAATTTCAGCAACTTACAGAGAAATAATTTCTTTATTTTTTTTTTAAGCCAGAGTCTCGCTGTTGGCCCAGGCTGAAGTACAGTGGCACGGTCAGAGCCCACTGCAACCTCCACCTCCCGCATACAAGCAATTATCCTGCCTCAGCCTCCCGAGTAGTTGGGATTACAGTCACATACCAACACACCCGGCTAATTTTTGTATTTTTAGTAGGATGAGGTTTCACCCCACTGGCCAGGCTAGTCATGAACTCCTGAACTCAAGTGATCCACCTGCCTCAGCTTCCCAAAGTGCTGGAATTACAGGTGTGAGCCAACTCGCCCAGCCCTAGAGATAAATAATTTCAAAGATGTTCAAAGTACATTAAAATTATATGAATGGCTACAGCTTCTACTCCTTTGTTTCTTGTGGCTTTTGAAACAAATTTATATACTTCAAAATCACATTCTGGAAGAAACTTCAGTAATTTTAAGATTAAAAGTTGGTTTGTTCATCATAGCGGTGAAATAATCACATCTACTAATTGATCAGAATCTGTATGTTATGGGCTGCATTATGTCTACTCAAAATTCCTATGTGGATTCCCTAAATCTCAGTACCTCAGAATGTGACTATCTTTGAAAATTGAGCCTAAAAAGGGGTGATTAAGTCAAAATAAACCCATTGGGGTAGGCCTTAATCCTATCTTACTGATCTTGTAAAGAAATTTAGACACATAAAGAGACACCAGGGATGTGCTTGTACAGAGGACAACTCATGTGAGGACACAGCAGGAAAGCTGCCTTATCTGCAAGCCACACAGAGAAGCCTCGGAAGAAACCAAATGATCTTGGACATCTAGCTCCAGAACTATGAGAAAATAAATCTCTGTAGTTTAAGCCACTTAATCTGCGGTATTTTGTTATTCTGTGCAACTGATACACCACATTCAGAGACATTTCTAAGAATCTTTCCTTTAAGTATCTTGTAAGTACACGTCTAGAATTTTCTGGAAGTCTTGATATCATATCCTTTTACTTTTTCCATAATATTAAACTTGTAACTACATATATAATTTATTTTATACTTTTATAAGACTTATATAAGTTTATTCATCAGAGGAAATTACTTGCCAAACCTCATGCACTTGTTTGTGACCCAGGAAATGTAGTAATTGAAACTACACAGGAAAGAGACTAAAGAAGTTCCTTCAATACAAAATTGTTCTTCCAAAGTGATAATTGCCCATTTTTGCCCTAATGAGAGTTACCTATATTTGTAGGAAGGGTAAAATTAGCATTATTTATCATAAAATTAACTCACATAAAGAAACTTTTCCATACCATAATCAGTAAAGCAGGGGTCAGCCTTTACTGCAAATGTCAAAACAGTCCACATACATATAAATTTTTGTTTCTTACTAAAATTTATTTCTGAAATTTTAGTCATAAAATAGCTTTTAAAATGACAATGTTTCTTAAGTCTTAAATGCCTTTCTTACCAATTATAATGACAAGAGAAGTCAATTACGAGATCAGCCTCTGAGTTCAAGAGATTAATATTCACATTTTTCATGATTAGATACAGACACTGCTTTTGTTCATTTGATAAGAATTTTGCCAGAGACCTAAAAACTTACTCAGATGATCCAGAGGTAAATTACAGGATTAAGTTACAAAAATAACTATGGTAGGGAGCTGAACAACAGAAACATTAACAAAGGATTCAATTATTATTTTTTAATTTTTTATTATTAAAAAAAGACCACCAAATTCATTATGTCTATGAATCTCTGCCCTTGTTAGAAAACACAGTCACCAGATTATAACAGGAGTCTAAGTTCGGCATCAATATACTTAAACATGAAAAGTGATCTGGTAGAATTAATGCATTTATCACAGAATTATTTCTGTAATACAAAAAGGGTAAAAGGGAAGGAAGATCCTTGGCTGTTTGGCATGTCAAGGTGAGTTTTGCAAATGTAAGGATTCAATTATCATAGTACTGATTATTTCCCTTGACAATGGTTAAAGGGGCTTAACGTATTCCATAGGAAACAGCAGCATACACACTCTCCATCTTTGTCTCAAACCAAAGAAGATAAAACTTCCATGTTAAGCACATAGAATGGAGAAAAACAATGTCATATAGTTGTCCATAGTCTATGTTTATAATGATGTTAAATATTTCTACCTTTAACAAATTTACCTTTAAGTCAGCCACTTCTTCATTACAATTATCTTGCTTGGTGACATTTGAAAAGGAACGCAAGGCTCCTGTGAGACGAGGTAAAGCCATCTATTATTCAATCAGTGATCCATACAACAAGAAACCTGAAACTGAAACAAAACAAGATGATATTTATCTGTTCAGAAGAGGTAGCAGAGGTAATCAAACGCAACTAATTAACCTATATAAGAGAAAAAAGAAAAAATTATTAAAAAGCAATTGTTACAAATGTTGAAAAATTCTCCTGACCTATTTTCTATCCATGAAGTTTTTTTTTTGTTTTTATAAAGCATTAGCTACGGTTGGAGAAAGAAAAAAGAAACAAACATTTCCTCAAAATGCGTTCTGTAGATTCCCACGTACAGGCCTCAAACACTGTATTACTACTGCCAATAATATTGAAAGAGATGAAACCACTTGTTCATCTTTTTTTTAAAATTTTGTTTTATGCTCACCGATTTCAAATTACACCACTTTCCAGTGGTTACCTCTGCTTGCAATGGTTTCCCTTGATGTTCGTATAGCTAGCTTCACACTGAACTCTTTGCTTAAAAGATGCCTCCTAAGATGGAGCCTTTCCTGACCACTCCATCTAAAACAGGCAACCCAGTCATTGTCTATCAAAGCCCCCAATTTTAATTCTCTTTATAGCACTAAGTAATATTTGACACTTTGTTTATTTGCTGTTTGTGTTGTTTTGCCCCATAAAAAGTAAGCTTCATGACAGAAAGACCTCTATTTTACTAATCTCCCCAGCAAATGGAGAACAGAACTAGAATAATTATCTGTTAAATGAATAAATGGAAGAAAAATGAAGAAAAGGCAAAAATGGCAACAGACTGGACAACAGGCCAGAAAAGAAAACAGCTAATGAGGGGGAAGATCATATAGGGAAAAACAGAATTCAGATGGCCTGGTCTAATCTCCTTCTTAACAGGCTGATGACTAAGCAACTTCTAGGCAAAAAGATTAATATTTACCATTACTATGAAATACTCTTGGAGGACTGTACTAGTTTAAGATTGCTTATTGTAATACAACTACTATCTACAGATTTATAAGGCATGGCTCCTTGAAGAATGTCACATAAGCTATGTTAGCCTTTAAAACATCCCAGTTAGGAATGATTTTGCCCCACATGGGACATCTGGCAATATCTGAGATATTTTGGGTGTCACAACTATAAGGGAGGGGGAAGGTGATTCCTGGTTTCTAGTGGATAGAGGCCAGTGATGCCACTAAACATACAATGCAAGGGACAGCTCCCCAACAACTAAGAATTACCTATGCCAAAATGTCCAATGTGGAAAGGAAAGAACTGGGAAAGGGAAGACATATAGTATATCTCAGACTACTCTCTGCTCCTGCTGTTCCTTTTGATTACTGTATTCTTGAAGTTATTAAAAAGGGTAATACTTGGAAAAATTTCTGATTGATATATTAGAATAATCAGATACAAAATAACTATAATAACTATAATAACTACAATAGAATTTTTTAAATAATGAATAAGAAAATATGACTAGGCTGATTTGAAAATATAACTTGTAGAAATAAAAATATATACTTGTTAAATTTAAAAACAACCAACAGATGGATTAAGCCAACAGCTAAAAATAAAAGTGATAACCTGGAAGAGACCTGAAAAAATAACTCATGCATGCTGTCACAAATGGACTAAGTACAGATAATGCAGGATAAATAAAAGCAAATCCAAATATATCAATAATCATAATAAATACAAATTAGGCTTACCCCTCAAAAGATTTACAGGATGAACTGCAAAACAACAAAGAAGTAAAACACTAGGGCTACACCGAAAACATAGGACAGGAAAGGCTGAAAGTTAAGGGATAGGATAAGATCTTCCTGTAAATAACCAAATGTAGCTGGTGGTTATACCAAAAATATCAGATCAGACAAAATTGGCTTCAAAACAAGAGGTATTCGGGAGGGATTAAAAAAGAAAAAAAAAAAACTCTCTACATAGTAAGAGAAGATAAAGCTCACTAAGAAGACATAGAAGTCCTGAATTTCTATGCACTGTTAGGATAGTCGTCAAAATAAAACAAACTTCAAGGAGAAATGACAAGTCTAACATCAAAGTAAAAGTTTAAAGACCTCAATTATTAACAGGTCAAGTCAACCTTCCCTCCAAAATAAAAAAAATCAATAAACATATAGAGAAACTGAAGAGTACAATTACTAAGTTTGATTTAATGAACAAATATAGAAACCTGAACTTGATTTTAAAAATGCATATTCTTCTAAAGTACACTTGAACAGTTTCAAAAATCATCTATGTATACTGGGCCATAAAGCAAGTCTCAACAAATTACAAAGAACAAGTGTAATTCAGAAGTTAGTAAACTTTTATGCAAAAAGAAAGTAGTAAAAAATTTAGGTTTAGGCCAAGCACAGAGGCTCATGCCTAATGCGCCAAATTTGGGAGGCCTAGGCAGGTGTATTAGCTGAGGTCAGGAGTTTGAGAACAACCTGGCCAACATGGTGAAACCCTATCTCAACTAAAAATACAAAAATTAGCCAGGCATGGTGGCAGGCGCCTGTAATCCCAACTACTCAGGAGATTGATGACATACGAGAATCACTTGAACCCAGGAGATGGACACAGCAGTGAGCTGACATTGCGCCACTGCACACCAGCAAGGATGATAGAGTTAGAATCTCTCGAAAAAAAAAAAAAATTTAGGTTTGGCAAGCCACATGCAGTCACCACCATATATTCTTTCCTTTTTATGATACTTTAAAAGTGTAAAACCCATTCTTGGGCTCAGGATGACCAAATCTGTTTACTGACCCCTGATACAGGTCATATTCTTTGAGCAAAATGGTTAAGATTACAAATCAGAAACAAAAAAATGAGGTATTAAAAACAAACATTATTTCCCTGCAAATCAGTAAAGAACTGGTATGAGGACAGCTGGGGAAAAACCAGTTGGACCCTCTACATCACACTGGAGAATTTTAAACAGAGAAGTCAAATGATCCAACTTACAAATAAACTCCGAAGTTAGCTGACTTCAGATTACAACTACCTGTTGGGAATGAATTCTGAAGACCATGTATGGAAATAAGATGATTCAGTGAATCACATCTGGATTTTTCTAACACTAGATAACATACTTCCTGGAGCATTTGGAAGAAAAAATGAAAGCAAGAGTCAGTGGACAGTATAGAGCAGAGATTCTCAAACTTTATTCTACATTGAAACTACCTGGAGGGCTTCTTGAAAAACAAACTGGCTGAGCCCTACCACCTTACCCCCTTCACACCAATATTCCATTCAGTAGATCATATGGCACTGAGATGAGGTTTGAGAATTTACATTTCCAGCAAGTTTGCCGATAATACAGCAGGTCAAGGATTATAGTTAAGAACCACTATCTCAGAGATGATGTCTTTTATTCTTTTCTTTTTTGAGGCAGAGTTGCCCAGGCTGGAATGCAGGGGCATAATCGCGGCTCACTGAAACCTCTGCCTCCCGGGGTCAAGTGATTGTCCTGCCTCAGCCTCCCGAGTAGCTGGAATTACAGGTGTGTGTCACCACACCTGGCTAATTTTTGTATTTTTAGTAGAGACGGGGATTCATCATGTTGGTCAGGCTGGTCTCAAACTCCTGACCTCGTGATCTGCCTGCCTCAGCCTCCCAAAGTGCTGGCATGAGCCACTGGGCCCAGCCGATATCTTTTATTCTTAAATCATCACTTAATTTTGTCTCAAGTCAATAATGGCCAAGGAATAAATTCATCTATTAAGAAACCCATGGACCGCGTGTTGGACACAGTGGTTCACATCTGTCATCCCAGCACTTTGGGAGGCCAAGCCAGGTAGACTGCTTGAGGCCAGGAGTTTGAGACCAGCCTGGGCAACATAGTGAGACCCCCAACTCTACAAAAAAATTTTTTAAAGCCAGGCAAGTGACACGTGCCTGTAGTCCCAGGTCTTCAGGAGGCTGAAGTTGGAGAAGTGCTTGAGCCCGGGAGGTCAAGGCTGCAGTGAGCCATGATCGTGCCACTGCATTCAGCCTGGGTGACAGAAATC